>BSBK01009261.1:0-176709 GCA_027943335.1 Chamaecyparis obtusa
ATATGTATATATGTATATATATATATATATATATATATATATATATATATATATATATATATATATATATATATATATATATATATATATGTATATATATATATATATATGGCCATGCTATCTTTGAGTAACTTGAAGTGAGAAAGGGTGATCAGTTATAGATTAATGGGTGGTAAAACATTCTAGTGATACTTTCTCCCCCATGCTGCATTGTGGAAGTATAAAGAAAGACAAAAATGAAATTCCACATTACTAGTTTTTCCTAGTAAGAATTCAACACTAGACCTAGCGATCATCACAAATAAAACTTAACTTGGAACTATAAAAAGAGTTTTGGTTTTACTAGGATGCAGACGATTACAACAATATAAAAGAAGGATTGATATCATGTCACAATTAAATTGGCCAATGCATTACATAAAGACTATGACTACTCGTAATAAAAACCATTGGGTAATCATGAGACCCTTGTTGAAGCCCTAAAGAGGATCAAGAAGTAGATGAATGAATGGACACCTCAGATTAAGGATGAAGTTAGAGAAAACTTACTTGTTGGGCATAATCTTGAGACCAAAAAAAAAAAAGAATATTAAAACCCAAGTGTTCTAGTAGAGCCAGAAAATCTTTTTATCCACTAGGAACATACCTCAGGCTATAGACTTCATCCATTCTCTAATCTTGAGGATCAATAAAATCACATTACGAGTAGTGATGATTGTAAGCATAGCTCTTAGACAAAGAACCCTATTGCATATGGAATGTAAATGCAATTTTGTTTGAGAATGTAAACTTAGTGTAATTATAATTTTTTTAGAGAACATAAATACATCAATTTTATTTTCTATATTTTACATGTCAATTGTACTAAAATACATTATTTATTGCAACCTATATGTTAAATGTTTATTTAAGTTCAATAATTAAATAATTTTTATTTCAGCAGGTAATTGGATGAAACTAGTATGGATAGAACAAGGAATGATAGCTGATCGTAAATCCAAAAAATACCAGTAGGGAAACTAGATAGGCTCCTTTAGATGATGCAGGAGACTCTAACCTAGATTGGGTGTCTATAATATAGAATAGGGAGCATAGATGAAACTAGGGAAAGGGAAATTGAGTCCTTGTCAAGAAATAGAGAGGATAGATGAGAGAACACTAGTGAGAATAGGGGAGGGAAATCCCATACACTAGCCCAGAATAGTAAGAGAAACCTTGGAGATAGGATCATATCAAAAGATATGGAAACATTTAAACTCCCATAGCATGATGGAATAGTTCTAGGGAATATTTTTGAAGCATGGATAACAGGTATGGTGATGTAGTCAAGACTGAAGAAATCCCCAAAGGAGATGTCCAATCTTGTAGTTAGAGACAATACTATAGAAAACAAAAATAATTGATAGCAAAAAACATATTGAGCTAGATAAATTCATATTCTTATTGATAAATAATCAAGAATTTAAATCCAATTATCCTCCAAACATGTAGTCTTGCCTTCCAGGCATAAATACATACTTATTTAAATAATCATATGCTAGCCTTCCAACTATCTACCATCTTCCAAACCTTGCCCAAAAAAAAACTACTACCTACCTTATATACAAGATCCCTACCCACAAGTCAGCTTATCCGATCACAATCTCCAAGATAAATCAATGGTTTACAAATATATAAATAAGTGCCTAAACCCATAAGAAAATCCACAAATAATTATATCATGATATGTGATTTTATAGGGAGGTCGACCATGAACATAAGAACATAAAAAATGTGCTACAAGAAACTGCAAATTGTGAATCTTCATCACAAGATAGACCTTTCCACCATGTTTGTATGAAAATAAACCAATATAGGAAGATACTCAATCATAAGATAATGTTATCTAGAAACATTAGATCAAGATGTGATCATAGAAATAAGATCTTAATGATGTAAAAAACACATCATAGAAACTATATAAGATGACGTGCCAATTGTATCAACTGCTACCCAAAAAGATAGAAACTTCCAAACTAGAATAGTAAATAAACAAACTGAAAGGAAATGTTTTTCGATGATGTACAATATTTCCAAGAACCCAAAACTCTCTTGCATTAGACATCCAGGATTAATAAGAAAGTGAGTCTCTCATTTTGATGATGCAAATAAATTTGTACCAGGTCTTTAGTCTTCATTTGACCTTCTATTTCCCAACACTCATGGTCATGAATACACACCACATCTCTCCACCTTATCCAATATAATTTGAACATCCTTTGAATAGAAACAAACCATTCAAAGAACTTTCTACCAAGACCAAATTGATTAGCAACATAATCAATCATCAGATCTGTACTCCACTTCACAAATACTCTTGATGTCTTCAACCACTCATCCTTATTCATCTAATCATAATCAATCATTCTTCCATCAACAAAATGAGCTCATAAGATCCTCTTAATCTACCACTCTGATCCTTCCTCAACTATACACTCTTAGTCACACTCTCAATGACCTACAACTTCACAACCTTAGGTGCATTCTCAACCACCTCCTGCAAATCACTTTCCATTTCCTCATATGTAGTAGTTTGATCCTATAAAGTTTAAGTCTTCAATTATATCTTCATTTGCACTCTTTTTATTTCCATCCTTAAGCACAAATACATTTTCCTTCTAAATAAATATTTCTCATGTTTCCATACCCACATTATAACACATGTAACAACAATATCTATCATAAAAGAAACTTGATCAGTATCAACATTGATCAAGTAACTTATTTCTTCTTTCTCACATCCACCAAGTAATCTCTGCAACAAATCCCTATCCAACTAAAATAACTCAATCTTCAACTCTTTACCAACAACAATAGTGTTATTATCCACATTGTTATCCCAAAAAGTACTAAACCCTTTAACAAATACAACTAGGTTATCAGATTCAATCAAAGGAGATTCAAATTCCACCTCAACTAAGTTAACTTCCTTAAAACAAATAATCTCATTGTCAATCTTAAGAACATGACAATCTTAAACCAACCCATTAGAGCCAAATTTCCAATCAACGGATCATGACAGTCAACCACATCCACATATACCTTAACCTCAAAAACTTCTACTTTTAAAGTACTCACTGAATTTTTTACCTCAATGATCTCTACCTCATCCTCAATAGTAACCTCCACATGCATCTTCTACTTCTAGATCATCCTTTTAATAGGCCAAACAAGTTTTTTCTTGATCATTAAATGCAAACTTAGCACCTCCAACCTTAGTTGCTCCATCATTACTGAACTCATTTTTAGCAAATGCCTTTCTAATAGCTTCATCTCTTCAACATGTATATCTCTAAATACGTCTCTGATTTCATTCTTTATCTTATCTATGAATTCATTTATCATCAGACCCAACAATCTAGATTTCATTCTTCTTTTAGGTGATATCTCTCCCAATTTATAGTGCAAGTGCCTGAACTCAATGATCTGGTTTCAAGATTCCAATTGTATGTCCTTCAACTCTCTGTTGAACATGACTTCACCTTGCCTTGATTTTGCATTTTTTTCACCCGTGGGATTCTTCATTAACTCATACAAAGGTTCACAACCTTCAACAAATTCCTCTTAATCCATCCTTGCACAAATATTCTACAATTGTGGGTCATATTTTATTTCTACCATCCCACAAAAATTCATTCAAGATTCACAAGCTCAGGAACAACAATCTAACATCTGAGGAACAACATTCATAAAGGACAATAATTCTTTTGTGATTCTCTTATGCAAGTCCTCTACAATTGCTAGTCAAATTTAGGCTCTGCCACCTCACAACCAATAGATCTAGGAATTCACAAGGTCAAAAATCCAATGGTTTAGCTCTCATTAAATTCCATAGTTATAAGCCAGGAAAAATCCCTATTCATCACCTTGCATAATTTATTTGATAATGTGGGTCACATCATCAGTTTTGTCACCCCACAAATAACAAATCTACAACTGTGCAAGTTTATGACATCAGATCTGTAATTAAATGAGTGAATATTTCTCTGATACAACTTGATGCAATCAAGACAAAATAAATCCAAAAAGGAGACTGATACAGAGGTGGCAGTGTAATGTGATGGATCCAAGGTCCAAATGACAAAATGAAACCAAATCAACAAACTTCTTCAACATTCAATCTTAATGATCCCAAAATGGCTTCAAGGGGTGAAATGCCAAATAACACTCAAACAAGACCCAAAGTTTGGCCCAATAGATTCAACTCATGCAATCCAAGGTGTTATAAAGGATTTCAAACTTCTATCCAAGGTTCCATACTCAAGTCTTTCAAAGTTGTCAAACTAGGCATATTTACTGATGAAGGGTGCTCCCCTTAATACCACAAACGCATAACAGAAATAGAGAAACAACAACAATATGCAAGAACAGAAAATTGGCTTCTTATTATCTCCACAAATGTGGAATTACAAACTTTCAGGATTACAATATGCAAAGCCCCATGGGCATTCCCTTACAATATTCTGTAGGACAAAGCCTCAAATTATTGCCCAGATCTACTACCCAGAACTATTCTAAACTGCCTAAGACAATAATACAGCCTTCCTTATATAGGCAATTTTTCCACCACCTGGGAAGGTTCCAGAATTTTAGCCAATAAGGCTGACCAAACTTAGAATTATTTTATTTTACATTTTATTACATCATAGTCGGCTCAAGATAACCTTTGAAACCTGAATAGAAATTTTGAAGAAAATTATTTTTCGCCATTTCAGGTGACCCAACTTTTGAAGACCATAAGTCATCACCAGTTGACCCGATCGGCTATTATAACCCCATTTCAGAAATGCCACGAAATGCTCTGCAGGCTTGACCCGCGCAAGCGCCCATCACCCAAATTTTTGACCTCATCCGGGGCCTCTAAAGCCTTCAAAATTGAGTTCAAAGTTTCTGTACCCTGCTGCCAATACCGAAAATCTTCAATATCTTCCAATGTACACTTGACCTGGCAATGAAACTTTTTTGGTAGACTTATATGACCAAAATGAACCTCCAAGAAAGAAATCAGATCATTCTGAGCACATACAAAAATTACCAAAAATAGTAACTTTCCACAAATAGCAGCTCTGCACAAGATAGCCCTTATTGAATTCAAAAATAGAAATATTTTTGGGTGATGCAAGATTGCTCTTACACTCAGGATGCTCCTGCATCAGACACCCGGGGTAATTTGAGAAGTGACCCTGTCACGACTCAGGTGTGCAGAGGAAAACCAAGATGGTTAACCTCCTCCTTTGTTAGCCATGATGAATCTTCAATAGGTCGTCCTTTCCATTTGACCAAATACTCTTCATATGTCCTATTCCTTGTGCTTCTGCCAACATGACTATCCAGTATGTCTTCAATCTCCTTGATATCTGAACTGGTTGCTGGAATACTCCACTGTGCTGCTACAACCTCATCTTCAACACCTCCTTCATGATACTCTGTCAAATCTGAAATGTTAAACACTGGTGAAATATTCAGCTCAGTAGGCAATTCTACCTCATATGCATTTCCTGAATCATGTTTCTTCAGTATCTTACATGGCCCAAACTTCTTCATTTGCAGCTTGTTATATGTACCAACCGGAAATCGCTCCTTCCGCAAATGAACCATGACTTCATCACCAACCTGAAATTCCTTATACCTCCTTTTCTCATCTGCCTTAGCCTTATACTGTGCGTTCATCTTGGTAATATGCTTCCTCACCTCCCCATGGATGTTCTTCAAGTGTTCTGCAAAATCCTCAGCTTCAACACTACTTATTTCTCCTTTATCTATCTTCTTCAATTCAGATGCATTTCTTGGACTACTTGCATATACAATCTGGAATGGTGATTTACCAGTGCTCCTATTGACAGAATTATTGTATGCAAATTATGCCTGTGGTAAAATCAAATCCCATCCTGTTGGCTTATCTCCAACCAAACATCTCAGCAAATTTCCCAAACTCCTATTCACCACCTCTGTCTATCCATCAGTCTGTGGATGATGTGATGAACTGAACTTCAAATCTATCTTTAACTTCTTCCACAATGTACGCCAGAAATATCCAACAAACTTAGTGTCCCGATCTGAAACTATGGTCTTTGGCAAACCATGAAGTCTCACTACTTCTCTGAAAAATAATTCTGCTATATGAACAGCATCATTAGTCTTCTTGCAGGGAATGAAATGTGCCATCTTTAAGAATCTGTCAACTACCACAAAAATTGAATCGTGTCCCCGCTGAGTCCTCGGTAAACCAAGAACAAAGTCCATACTGATATCCTCCCAAGGCTTCTCTAGTATAGGTAATGGCTGATACAACCCTGTATTCTGCTTCACTCCTTTCGCCATCTGACATACTTTGCAACTTTGTACAAACTTCTTCACATCTTGCTGCAACTGTGGCCAATAATAATTCTCACTAACCAAACCAAGGGTTTTATCACGACCAAAATGTCCAGCCAATCCTCTGCTATGCTTCTCCTTGATGAGATTCTCCCTCATAGAACTTCGTGGAATGCACAATTGACTCCCTCTGAATAGCATATCATCTTGGATGATAAAATCCAGCCATTTCGTCCTGTCTAGAGTAACAGGTTCTGTACAAGCTTTTCAAACTTCACCAAAATCAGGATCCTCTGGATACAAATTCTTGAGTTCCTTGAACCCAATCACTTCAATCTGCATTTCTGTCAACAATAGTTGCCTTCTGCTAAGAGCATCTACAACCTTATTAGACTTTCCACTCCTGTGTTTCAAAACAAATGTATAACTCTGCAAAAACTCAACCCATTTCAAATGCCTTTGATTCAATTTTCCTTGACTATTCAAATATTGCAAAGCTTGATGATCAGTATACAAAACAAACTCCTTAGGAAGCAGATAGTGCCTCCACTTTTTCAATGCCTGAACTATAGCATAAAATTCCTAATCATAAATAGAATATTTTCTCTTGGCATCATTTAATTTCTCACCAAAATAAGCTACAGGTTTACCTTCTTGGCTCATAACAGCTCCTATTGCAGTACCACTAGCATCACAATCTACTTGAAACACCTTATTAAAATCTAGAAGTGCTAAAAACTGGTTGTTCTGTAACTTTTTGTTTCAATAATTGAAAACTCTTTTCTGTCCCATTAGTCCACTTAAACTCTTTTCTATCCCCTCTCATTGTTTCAGTCAAGGGTCCACAAATACTGCTAAAATTTTTGATAAACTTTCTGTAAAAGCTAGCTAGACCATGAAAAGATCTTACCTCAATAGCACTCCTTGGAGTAGGCCATTCAAGGATAGCTTGTACCTTCTCTGGGTCCATTTTTAGACCTTCTGCTGAAACTACAAATCCCAAATACACTAACTCTTTCTTCACAAAACCACTCTTCTTCAAATTAATCAATAATTTCTCTTCTCTCAGCTTCTCAAATACCATACGAATATGCATCATATGCTCATCCAATGTCTTACTAAAGATCAAAATATCATCTAGGTAAACAATGACAAACTTACCCAGAAATTCTTTCAGAACCTCATTCATGAGCCGCATGAAAGTGCTCGGTGCATTGGTTAGCCCAAAAGCATGACTAACCACTCATACAGTCCTTCCTTTGTCTTGAAGGCAGTCTTCCATTCATCTCCCTCCCTGATCCAAATCTGATGATATCCACTTTTCAGATCTATCTTTGAAAAATACACAGCTCCACTCAAACAGTCCATAATATCATCCATTCGTGGCAATGGAAACCTGTACTTGATTGTGATCTTGTTTATTGCTCTGAAATCTATACACATCCTCCACTCTCCATTCTTCTTTGGTGCTAATACCGTAGGTACAGCACAGGGAGTCAGACTCTCTCAAATCAACCCCTTCTGCAATAACTCATGTACTTGTCTGTTCAACTCTTCACTTTCTGCTAGTGTCATTCTATGTGCTGCCTTGTTTGGCAAACTGGCTCATGGAATCAAATCCATCTGATGACTAATCTTCCTTACTGGTGGTAATTCGTCAGGTACATTATCAGATACAATATCCTGAAACTCATTCAACAAATCTACAACCTCTACAGGTACATCCTCTACTTCTTCTTTACCAACTTTTGGAATTAAAGCAAAACACACATGCTCATGCCTCATACCATCTAGGAATTTTCTTCCATCAACAAATGTTATTCTTGCATTACCACATACCTTTTCTTCAGTCTCCTTTTATGGTTTTAGCTTATGCCGCACTCCATCCTTTGTCAGGGAATAAGTATTCGCACGACCATCATGTACAGCACATCTGTCAAACTGCCATGGTCTATCCAACAACATATGACATGCATCCATAGATATGATATCACATAATACCTCATCTTGGTATCCGCCAATCTTGAACTTCACCAGGCATTGTTCATTGACCATGACCTTGTGGTCATCCTGTACCCAGGCAATCCGATATGGATGTGGGTGTTTCTGTCTCTTGAGCTTCAACTTTGTCACCATCTCTTCTGACACCAAATTGTCAGTGCTTCCACTATCAATAATCACATCACAACATTTACCTTCACACTTGCACCTGGTGCGAAACAGGCTCCTCCTTTGCTTAGGTTCATTCTCACCACTCAACAGGACTCTTCTGTTAATCAACATTTCTCCTCTTTCAGCATCTTCAGAATTTGATGATCTGGCATCTTCATCTACATGTGCAACTCTTTCCTAGTCTTCATTTCTCTTGTCTGTTCTGCCTTGGTACTGAGGACATTCAAATGCCCTATGACCTTCTTCTCCACAGTGAAAACATGTTCCATGGAAACCACCTCTTCCAGATCCTTGTCCTCTTCCTCTTCCTGTTTGATCTCTATTATTCTGATCCTGGAAGCGATTGGAATTATTTCCTCGCTGATTCTGACTGCTACTGGCCTCATCCTTCTTTTTCAGATCTTCATTTCGACCACCACTAGATCGTCCATCGTGACCTCTTCCATTTTGTCTGCTCTCAAACTTCTTGTTCAGCTTTTCCTCTACTTTTAGGGAAAACTGGTATGCATCTTCAATACTCTTCATTCAAACCAGATTCAGCTCCTCCTGAATGCTCGGCCTTAACCCATTAAGGTATCGGGCAACTTTCTCCTTATCAGCTTCTGCATGGCCTATTCTGATGAGAAGTCGATAGAACTCCTCTGTATACTCCTGAACAGATCTTCCTGCTTGCTTCAAACTTTGCATTTTTTTCAGTAGGTCAAGCTCATAATCAACAGGAATGAACTGTCGCTTCAATTTATCCACCATCCGATCCCATCTAGTGATTTTCTCCTTTCCCCTTCTATTTCGCTCCAACTGAATCTCTTTCCACCATATCTTCGCATGACCTTTCAGTCTGGCCTTCACAAATTTGACCCTATCAGGATCCTCAACATCTTCATACTCAAAATATTCCTCACATTCATTGATCCAGTCGATCAATTCCTCTGGGTTAAGATTTCTATAAAATGTAGGAACCTCAATCTTAGGTCTTTTCCCAATCTTGGAAATCGCCCGAAAAAGTCTTTCTTCCTCCTGGTTCACAATTTCAACTTCTCCTTCTTGATATTCTTCTTCGGCTTCATCCTCACTTTCGTCTCTGACATTAAGATTCATTCCTCTGTGAATCTCTTCTTGTAATGCTCGCACTTGTCTCTGCAGCTCTCTAACCTCAGGTGTCACAGCACCAGCTCTTCCGCCATGTTCTCTTCGTGGAGGCATTTTTGTGATGTGCTCTAAAACCCTAACCACGGTCCTGGTGCAAACTACCTCACAGTCGGTGATCTATTTACACACTCAAGAAAACCTGCTCTGATACCACTTGATGAGGGTGCTCCCCTTAATACCACAAACGCATAACAGAAATAGAGAAACAACAACAATATGCAAGAACATAAAATTGGCTTCTTATTATCTCCACAAATGTGGAATTACAAACTTTCAGAATTACAATATGCAAAGCCCCATGGGCATTCCCTTACAATATTTTGTAGGACAAAGCCTCAAATTATTGCCTAGATCTACTACCTAGAACTATTCTGAACTGCCTAAGACAATAATACAGCCTTCCTTATATAGGCAATTTTTCCACCGCTTGGGAAGGTTCCAGAATTTTAGCCAATAAGGCCGACCAAACTTAGAATTATTTTATTTTACATTTTATTACATCATAGTCGGCTCAAGATAACCTTTGAAACTCGAACAGAAATTTTGAAGAAAATTATTTTTCGCCATTTGAGGTGACCCAACTTCCGCAGACCATAAGTCATCACTAGTTGACCCGATCGGCTATTATAACCCCATTTCAGAAATGCCACAAAGCACTCTATAGGCTTGACCCGCGCAAGCACCCATCACCCAAATTTTTGACCTCATCTGGGGCCTCTAAAGCCTTCAAAACTGAGTTCAAAGTTTCTGTACCCTGCTGCCAATACCGAAAATCTTCAATATCTTCCAATGTACACTTGACCTGGCAATGAAACTTTACTGGCAGACTTATATGACCAAAATGAACCTCCAAGAAAGAAATCAGATCATTCTGAGCACATATGAAAATTACCAAAAATAGTAACTTTCCACAAATAGCAGCTCTGCACAAGATAGCCCTTATTGAATTCAAAAATAGAAATATTTTTGGGTGATGCAAGATTGCTCTTACACCCAGGATGCTCCTGCATCATTTACTCTGCCAAATGGGTCTCCAGCAAGTGAGTTTAAAAACTATCCTAAATACTTCCCAAAACACTTGAAGAATAAATCAACTATCTTGATACCCTTTATTGAGTACTATAACATACCTCAAATCAAGATATAGTTTCTTTGGAACATATTCAATTTTTCAGCCCTGTACTTCAGTAATTAGGCCTAAAAGTGCCTGTTGGAAACTTCAATTGAAGCAATTGTTGTATTGTCATTGATGTCAAACCTTAACTTGTAAGACTATTGCTATTTAAGAAAGTAATATATCTATTTTATTGTTGCTAAGGGGAAAGGAAAGGTTGGTAAAAATATCACCTAAGGAAAGGTTAAGTTATCTTGATACTTCAATGAGTACTTGATTATGTGGCACAATGATAAGATAATGTATTGTTTATCTGAGTATGAATGAAGACTAAAATGGTAGGCTTAACTGAGAAAAAGTGAAGAAATCTAGATTAAGCTGAGTGATGTTAGTGTCGACCAAACTAGTATATGCCGAGTAAATTCAATGTTGATCGAACATCAGTATTAGCTGAGGAAACAATTTTTGAGGTGACCGAGATTTCTAGTGAAGACCGAGGAGTTGTACACATTATTGACCAAGCATCAGTATTTTACATTTGAGGAAGAATTCAAATCTCCAGCTGACATCGTTGAATTCTTGGATTATGTAGAATGTGTTGACTTTATTTATTGATTGTATGAAAGCATTTAATGCACTGTAAAATGTTTTATTATAAATCTATTAAGAGATTTGAGATATTTCTAGAAGGATAGCCAAAGAACATAAAGTAGGAAGGATTCGATGAATCTGACCTAACTCTAAGATCTATGAAGGAGATTAAGTGGAAAAAGATGTATTGACCTAATTGAGGATATATTAAGGAAACCTAAGCTAGAGGTTGAAGAAGAGAGGATGTTGGAAGTGTTGTTGATGTTATTGACTGTCTAAGAAGAGATGGATGAAGGAGAAGTGTTGTCATTTCTTGAAGAGAGTTCTGAGTAGATTAGTGATGGTGATGGTGATGGTAAAGGTTCAAAGTCAATAAGCCAACATATGTGTATGGAATTGGATCTGATATTTGCAAAGTGAGTTGTATGTTTTTCAGATCATTACTACTGCTACTTTCTAGCCAGAGTATCAGTCAAAATAATTTTAATAGAGGTTCACCTAATAGTCATTTGTATAAATCCTTTGAACAAGGTTGCATTCTAATGGAGTGTATGTAAGTCCTATAACAAGGTGCACTTTTAACAGAGTGGTTTAAATCCTTTAACTAGGTCACACCTGACAGTGTGTTTGTAAACTTTGATAGGGTTGGCTTTTCACCGAGCTCACTTCAGAAGAGTGAACATAAAAGTAAGATGTTACAAAGTGGTTTTTCACAAATTGGTTTTCCACTATAGATCCTGGTGTTGATGCTTGTGTGAATGTTTTGGTTTGAACATTTATGTGTTTTACAAGTTGGAATCTATTGGATAAGTGGACTGCACTATTATATGTTTTTGTTATGCAATCAGTAATGACTGAGTAGCTATTGGTTATTAGATCTGATTTGTTGAAGAGTTTTAAAGTTTTTTTTATACATCTTGACCTAAGAAAAACTGATTCACTCCCCCTCTCTGTTGTTCTAAATCATATTAAAAATTGGTATTAGAGTTCTTGGTACTTATAAAGAACAAGTTTGAAGGTACTTGAAGAAAATGATCAGGATGTATAAGGAGGTACCAAAGCTAAATAAGGAGAACTTCCCTACATGGAAAATCTTGATGAAGCTTCATCTAGCTAGTATTGGTGATTCTGCAAAGTATTATGTTGAGCATGATTATGTCATACCTATTGCACCTCTGACTGCTGAGGAAATGGAAGCTAAACAAGAGCACAATGAAGCAATGTTGGAGATTGCATCTACCCTAAGTTATCCATAATTTGAAGACATCAAAGAGTGCAGTAATGCAAAGAAAATGTGGGAAACCCTTGTAAACATCGATGGTAGTGACATAAATGTATTGAGAGAAAAATCCAAGAGCCTAAGAGGTAAATTTGATGAAATGAGAATGCAAGAAGATGAGAATATTGCACAATATTGTGGTAGAATAAAATAAGTTGTAAATGCTATTAGAGGAGAAAATGGAACTATTGATGATGAAACTATAATAGGAAAAGTATTGAGAAATCTGTGTCCTATCTATGCCATAAAATTTTTGTAATTCAGGAATCTAGATGTAACCCTAACAATGCTCTTACTTTGGAAAGTTTGGTTGGTAAGCTTACTACTTTTGAACTTTCTAACTATGATAACTTCATTGTTGGTAATGCTGAATTTTCTTTTAAGTCACAAATGGTTCTGAGTAATTCAAAGAAGGAAAAAGAAAGATGCATAAGTGAAAGTGAAAGTGATAGTGACACATCTAATGAGGAACTTGAGGATCTAGAAGCTCTTATGGCTAGAAGATTGAAAAGGGGAAAAGGAAAGTACAATTCTAAACTCCCTATTATATGTTTTGCATGTAATAAAGTTGGTCATATAGTTGCTAGATGTCCTGACAGGGATGATAAGGATGGAGAAAGAGACAACAAGCATAAAGACAAAAGAGAAGATAGAGATTACCAAAGATACAAGGACTACAAAGGAAAAGGTAAGAAATCTTACTATATTGCCGAAGAAGAGACAGACACTGATAGTGATAATTTTGAAATTGAAGTTATCTATGTTGCAATGAAAGATGAATCTGATGAGGATGAGAAAACTGAATTGATATCTTATGTGAACAAAAATGATAAATGGATTATTGATAGTGGTTGTTCACATCACATGATTGGTGACAAGAGTAAGTTCGATACCTTAGATCATTATAAAGGTAGGAGTGTGAAATTTGGTAATGATGCACCATATCCTGTTAGAAGAAAAGGATTGATTAAGCTGATTGATAAGATCACTTGTGAAAATTCTTATTGGGTTGAGCATCTTAACTATAATCTATTGTTGCACAACTTAATAGCACTGGCTACCGAGTGGAATTTCATCAAAGGAAGGCCAAAATATTTGATGCCCTTGGTGAACTGATTGGAAGTGGAGAACAGATAAGAGGTAATTTGTTCTATCTAGACCTATCTAAAGAAACATGTATGATTGCACAACTTGATGATATTTGGTTATGGCATAAGTGGCTATGTCATGTTAACTTTGATAATCTGGTAGAAATTATTAAGAAAAAGAAAGTGAGAGGTCTACCTAGATTCAAGAAACTTGAGAATGTAATGTGAAAAGAATTCAGTTGGGTAAGATGATAAAGTTTACTTTCAAGAGAAAAACTTTTACTTCTGAGAATACCTTAGATTTGGTTCATACTAACCTTTGTGGACCGATGGGTCTACAAAGCTATTGTAGTGCTAGATATTTTATCCTATTTGTTGATGATTATACCAGAATGATGCATGCAATGTTATTAAAGGAAAAATCTGATGCTTTTCAAAATTTTAAATGGTATGTGGCTAAGGTTGAAAAGGAGACGGGTAGGAACCAGAAGTGTTTGAGATCTCATCAAGGTGGAGAATTTATATCCAATGAATTTAATCTATTTTGAAATGATAGAGGGATCAAAAGGTAGATGTATGCACCTAGAACTCCTCCATAAAATGGTATAGCAGAGAGAAGGAGCAGATCTATCTTGGATTGTGCAAGTACATTAATGATTGAAAATAATGTTGCACAAAAGTATTGGAAAGAAGCTATAAGTATAGTTGTTTATACTCTTAATCGAGTACAGATAAAAAAAGCTACAAATCTGACACCTTATGAGTTATGGCATGGGTATGCACCTAATGTAAAGTACTTTAGAATTTTTAGAAGTAAATGCTACATACTAAAGGACAGTAGAAATAGAAAATTTGATGGTAAAAGCGATGAGGGTATATTCCTAGGCTATTCCACAAAAATTAAAGCTTATAAGTGTTTCAACTCTAACACTAACAAAATTGTGGAAAGTGTAAATGTCAAAGTTGATGAGGATGTAGAAAAAATGAAGCTGAGAGTAAAAGAGAACTATAAGATTACAAATCTTTTGTGTATATAGAGGAAGGAGAGGCAAGTGACAGACTTGCACCTGATGCTAAGTCTCAGGTAAGCAATGTCAAGCATCAAGAAAATAATGCCAAGAGAGAAGAAGAACATGTCGAGCTTTAAGAAGAAGCTACCTAGTATCAGGGGGAGGTTGTCAAGCATTTAGAAGCTAAATCTGATAATCTTGTTGGTGAACCTGAAGAGAAAAATGAAAGGATAGCATAACCTGTTCTAGCACAATATGTAAGGATACATCGCAAGCCTGAATAGATTATTGGAGACAAAGATACTGGAGGTCTAACTAGAAGGAAGACAAGAGATCCAACATGTTTACTATGTGAATTCGAGCCTATGACAACAAAGGAGGCATTAGAAAATGAAGACTGGATAGAAGAAATGAATGAAAAGATAGACTAGATAAAGAAGAATGATACCTGGACTCTGGTGCCGAGACTAGAAAATAAGAATGTCATTGGGACAAAGTGGGTATTGCAAAATAAGATGAATGAGCATGGTAAAATCACAAGAAACAAAGCTAGGATGGTATGAAAAGGCTACGCACAAGAAGAAGGAATAGATTATGGGGAGACATTTTCCCGTATAGCTAGATTGGAAGGAGTAAGAACTCTGCTTTCATATGCTGCCTATAAAGATTTCAAGGTATACCAAATGGATGTTAAGTCTACATTTTTAAATGGTATATTAGAAGAAGTGTATATTGAACAGCCAGAAGGATTTGTTGATCCAAACAAAAGACACATGGTTTGCAAACTTAACAAAGCAGTATATGGACTAAAGAAAGCTCCTAGAGCATGGTATGAGAGACTGCACAACTACCTAATATAGATTGGATTCTCAATGACAAATGACACAAGAAATCTTTACATGAAAGATGAAGAAGGTAAAGGAATCTTGTTAGCCAAGATCTTTGTAGATGATATTATATTTGGTGGACAAGATGCCTTGTGTAAGAAATTTTCAAATGAAATGCAAACTAAATTTGAAATGAATATGTTTGGGGAGATCAAATTTTTTGTTGGTTTACAAGTGTATCAGATGGAGAAAGGAATTTTCATCACCCAGTCTAAATATGCTCATGAGATACTGAAAACCTTTGGTATGGAAGACTCAAGCCTGGTAAGTACTCCCATGGCTACTGGACAAAAGTTTTCTAAAAATGATGATGTTGCAGAAGTAAACTAGACTTTGTATAGATCTATGATTGGAAAGATAAAATATGTTGTACATAGCAGACCAGATATTTCTTTAGTTGTTGGGATGGCAAGATTCTCTACCAATCCTAAGGAAACTCACACGATGTCTATCAAAAGAATAATGAGATATTTGAAAGGGACTGCTGACTATGGATTGTACTACAAGAAGCATGAGAAGTTTGATCTGAGAGTGTATACAGATGCTGACTGGGTAGGAAATGTGGATGACAAAAAGAGTACTAGTGGTGGAGCTTTCTTTCTTGGACAAAGATTAGTTTCCTAGACAAGCAAGAAACAAAATTGCATTTCCCAATCTACTATTGAAGCTGAGTATGTGGCTACAGTTGTGACCTGTTAAAATTTGATATGGATAAAGTAATTATTGGTAGGCATGAAAGAAGAAATCACTGAACAAGTTGTCATTTTCTATGACAACACAAGTGCTATCAACATCTCTAAGAATATAGTGATGCACACAAAGACCAAATACATTGCAATAAAGTATCATTACTTGAGAGAACTGGTACAAGATAAATAGGTCCGAATGGAATATGTGAATACAAAGGAACAACTAGTAGACATATTCACTAAGGCTTTACATAAGGAAGCTCATGAATATCTGAGAGGTCAATTAGGGGTCCTTCCCCTAATTGAGGCTTCCTAGTCAAGCTAGGAGCACTGCATTAAATGTGCTACAATGAGTATCTAACAAGTTGATGTAGAGATAGGTCACACTTTAGGAGTAGCCTAGAGTTGTGAAAAGTATAACAAAGCCAAGAATTAGTCATAAGAAAAGATGATAGAGGGAGAAATATTGTTACTAAACTAAAAAGATGATATCTACATCTGTAGGATGTATGTTTTTAGTTTCTGCTTTGGCATTTTTGTCAAAGAGGGAGATGATCACAGATGAATACACAAAATGAAATTTTCATGGAAAGTCAAGTAAGAGGGAGAGATTCAGTGGATGGTCATACAAGCATGGCTAATTGATTCCGTATCAAAATGAAGCTAAGAATATTCTAAATATTTTTTATGGAAAGATAAGTTTTGGATTCATTGGTAATTCATGTGATATTCATATGGTGTTGCCATCAATGCCAAAGAGGGAGATTGTCAGAAACTACAATTGAAGCAATTGTTGTATTGTCATTGATGTCAAACCTTAACTGGTAAGACTGTTCCTATTTAAGAAAGTACTATATCTATTTGATTGTTGGTAAGGGGAAAGGAAAGGTTGGTAACAATAGCACCTAAGAAAATGTTGAGTTATCTTGATACTTAAATGAGTACTTGATTATGTGGCACAATGATAAGATAATGTATTGTTTATCTGAGTATGAATGAAGACTAAACTGGTAGGCTTAACCAAGCAAAAGTGAAGAAATCTACTTTAATCCAAGTGATGTTAGTGTCGACTGAGCTAGTATATGCTAAGTAAATTCATTGTTGACCAAACATCAGTATTAGCTGAGGAAATAGTTTTTGAGGTGACCGAGCTTTCTAGTGAAGATCGAGGAGTTGTACACACTATTGACCGAGGGTCAATATTTTACATTTGAGGAAGAATTCAGATCTCCAACTGACATCATTGAATTCTTCGATTATGTAAAACATGTTGACTTTATTTATTGATTGTATGAAAGAATTTAATGCACTATAAAAAACATTTTATTGTAAATCTATTAAAAGATTTGAGATATTTCTAGAAGGATAGCCGAAGAACATAAAGTAGGAAGGATTCGATGAATGTGACCTAACCCTAAGATCTACAAAGGAGATTAAGATGAAAAAGATGTATTGACCTAATTGAGGAAGTATTAAGGAAACCTAAGCTAGAGGTTGAAGAAGAGAGGATGCTGGAAGTGTTGTTCATGTTATTGACTGTCTAACCAGAGAAGGCTAAAGGAGAAGTGTTGTGATTAATTGAAGAGATTTCTAAGAAGATCAGTGATGGTGATGGTGATCTTGATACTTAAATGAGTACTTGATTATGTGGCACAATGATAAGATAATGTATTGTTTATCTGAGTATGAATGAAGACTAAACTAGTAGGCTTAACCAAGCAAAAGTGAAGAAATCTAGTTTAATCCGAGTGATGTTAGTGTTGATTGAGCTAGTATATGCTAAGTAAATTCATTGTTGACCGAACATCAGTATTAGCTGAGGAAATAGTTTTTGAGGTGACCGAGCTTTCTAGTGAAGATCGAGGAGTTGTATACACTATTGACCGAGTGTCAATATTTTACATTTGAGGAAGAATTCAGATCTCCAACTGACATCATTGAATTCTTTGATTATGTAAAACATGTTGACTTTATTTATTGATTGTATGAAAGAATTTAATGCACTATAAAAAATTTTTTATTGTAAATCTATTAAAAGATTTGAGATATTTCTAGAAGGATAGCCAAAGAACATAAAGTAGGAAGGATTTGATGAATGTGACCTAACCCTAAGATCTACAAAGGGGATTAAGATGAAAAAGATGTATTGACCTAATTGAGGAAGTATTAAGGAAACCTAAGCTAGAGGTTGAAGAAGAGAGGATGCTGGAAGTGTTGTTCATGTTATTGACTGTCTAACCAGAGAAGGCTAAAGGAGAAGTATTGTGATTAATTGAAGATATTTCTAAGAAGATCAGTGATGGTGATGGTGATGGTGATGGTAAAGGCTCAAAGTCAATAAGCCAACATATGTGTATGGAATTGGATCTGATATTTGCAGAGTGAGTTGTACATTTTTCAGATCATTACTACTGCTACTTTCTAACCATTGTATAGTCAAAATACTTTTAACAGAGGTTGACCTAACAATCATTTGTATAAATCCTTTGAACAAGGTTGCATTCTAATGGAGTGTATGTAAGTCCTATAACAAGGTGCATTGTTAACAAAGTTATTTAAATCCTTTAACCGGGTCACACCTGATAGTGTGTTTGTAACCTTTGATAGGGTTGGCTTTTCACTGAGCTCACTTTAGAAGAGTGAACATAATAGTAACATGTTACAAAGTGGTTTTTCCCAAATTGGGTTTCCACTATAAATCTTGGTGTTGATACTTGTGTGAATGTTTTGGTTTGAACATTTTTGTGTTTTACAAGTTAGATTCTATTGGATAAGTGGACTGCACTGTTATATGTTTCTGTTATGAAATTAGTAATGATTGAGTAGCTGTTGGTTATTAGATCTAATTTTTTGAGGAGTTTTAAAGTTTTTTTATACATTTGGACCTGAGAACAACTAATTCACCCCCCCCCACTTTGGTGTTCTAAATCATATTAATAGTGCTCGCATTTACAAAGGAACCCCTAACTCCTTTCACTTCCAATCTTCAAGCTCCTAGAAAATCTCATGAATAGGTCTTAATGAGAGGAATACGAAACCAATTTGACTCCAAGAGGTCTCCAAGTACAAAAGCCCCAAATTATGCTCCTTAAACCCTTAAAATTAGGGCTTATCCAATATCACATTTCCCAAGGCTTTCAGTAACAAATAATGGATGAATCTCCTTGTCCTCAACCTTCCTACACATGATGAATCATAAAATAGACCCCTCCTTAAGGCCAAATTTCTACTGTTGTAGCATACCAAGAAAATTCATTAAGTTTCCTTTACAAATTATTGTGATAACCCAAACATTCTTCCTTCTCAAAACATTAATGGGTTAGGGAGCTATAGTACATATTAATAATCAATCATTCCATGTGTTATAGTGGTCAGAGGTCATGGAATGACCATATTCAATTGGAAATTAACAAATTTGTCATAGGAATTGTTGAAAACAACTCTACCAGTTAGAATTAATTGAATAAAATATAAGTACAGACCTCACAAGTGCATGGATATGATATATGATCAGTGTATAATTAATCCAATGCATCATAGAACAAAAATAATTGTAAATATATTCAAAATAACTTCAAGAAGTCAAGAAAATATCATTTGAAAGAAGTTTTTATTCTCCAAAATTGAGTACAATCTGTACATTAGAGTCTTCTGCTCATACAATGAGTTGTTCCTACATATTATATCTTCCTCCAAGTTTTTTCAACCAACTTTGGTGGTTGGAATATTATTTTAAGACTAAATAAACATAAAAATCCCTTTCCCTCCAATTAACCACTAACCACTACAATTCAAAATCTGAATTTGTAACTTTGCAAATTTGTGACATTTGAAACTCCTAAGAATTGAAACTTTTTCAAATGGCCTAAGTGAACTTATTGACCATGTCTAAGACCATTTCAAGACTCCCAAACCTTTAATGTAATCAAATGCCTAACCTTTTTCCTAAGGCCTATTAGGTCCTTAAGGGCTTTTTGAAAATTTATTACATTTATTAACCTTATAGGTCATTATAGGCTCCAAAATGCTCCAATTGATGTCATTGGATATCTTTATGTTCTCTGATCTCTTTTTGATCTCCATAGGTGTTTTGAACTCCTTATGTGCTCTAGGTGCCCCTACACCAGAGATGTCCAATCTTGCAACTAGAGGAAACACAACACAACAGAAAAAAAAACAAAACAAAAACAAAACAAAACAAAACAAAACAAAACAAAACAAAAAAAAAAACAAAAAAAAAAACCAAATAATAGATTGAGCCAGTTAAACCAGTATTCTCATTGACAAAGAACCAAAAATTTACATCAAATTGGCTTGGAAACATGCAGTCTTACCTTCCAAGAATAAAGGATTTATTATTTACAAAATCATATGCTAAACTTCCAACTATTTACCATCTACTATCCCTTGCCTAAAATAAGAACTACTACCTAGCTTATATACAAGATCACTAGCCACAAGTTGACTTATCTAATCAAAATCTCCAAGATAAAGAAATGGTTTACAAATATATAGGTGAGGACCTAAATCCATAAGAATGTCTATTAATAAGTATATCATAATGTGCAATTGTACTTGAGGAGCTCCACCATGAACATAACAACATCAAACAATGTCCTGTGAGAAACTACAAACCATGAATCTTCACTGCAACCCAGATCTCACCACCCTGGTTGTAAGAAATGGAAACCAATATAGGATTGAACCCAATCATAAGATAAATTTATATAGAAACATCAGATCGAGATGTGGTCATAGACATAAAATATTCATGATGTCAAGAACACATCATAGAAACTGCATAAGATGACATGTCAACTTGATCAACTACTACTTAGAATAATACAAATTTCCAAACTGGAATAATAACCAAAAAAACTGAAATGAAATCTTTTTAGGTTATGCAATATTGCCAATAATCGAAGATGTTCCTAGCTTTGACACCTAGGGTTAAGAAGAAAGTTATCCTTTCACTTTGATGATACAAATAAATTTGTATCAGATCTTCATTCTTTATTTTGACCTTCAGTTTCCCAACCCTCATAGTCAAGAATATGAATCTGCACACCACAATTTTCTTCCTTCTCTAATATAATTTGCACATCATCTGCGCATAAATAAACTAGTCAACAAACCTTCTACCAAGATCGAATTGATTATCCACACAATCAAGCATCATATTTGTACTCCACTTCACAAAATTTCTTGATGTCTTGAGACACTTATCCCTGTTCATCTAATCATAATCAGTCATCATTCCATCAATGACAATGAACTCATCAGCTCCTCTGAATTGAACACTCTGATCCTTCTGCAATTATACAACCTTAGTCACACTCTCAACAATCTGCAACTTTACAACCTTCGGTTCATTCTCAACCACTTGGTGCAAATCACTTTCTATTCCCAAATCCACGATAGTTTGATCCTCTAAAGTGTAATTTTTCAAGTCTATCTTCATCTTCACTCTTTCTAATTCCATCCTTAAGAACACATATCTTTTCCTCCCAAAGAAATATTTCTCATCTTCCCATACTGATGCAGGGGCATCCAAGGTTAAGGTAGGGGCATTTTGTGTCCTCGGTAAACTGCATGGAGTGTTTGTGTTTTGGCTAGTTTTTACTCGGTTGCAGCCTTGACCAATGGTCTCAATCATTGAAGGAAGATCAATCACTTAAAGAACTCGATAGTCCCTGGTGCTCGGTAAAAGTGTTTCTTGGTCATGCTTGTGGTGCTCGGTCGATATTGGTGCTCAGCGATGCCTAGCATCCTTGGTAATTTTACTGTCGCTTGGTAGTTCTAACTTACCGACTGGAGTTCTGTGTGATTTGTTGAGCCGACTTGGTGAATTAATTGTTGGTAGCCATTGTCTTGGGCTGACATGTAGAATTAAATGTTTGTATATATGTGTAAGTCAAATTGTATGGAATTTAATTATTTATTTTAGGAAGTTAAGGGTTTCATCCAGCTGACTTGTGGCTGATGATTAGTATTTAAGGAGGACTTGGGTAGATGTTTAGGGACATATTTTGGGATAGAGAATTGAGAGATCAGAACTTGGAGACTTAGAAAATCTAGAATTCAGATGTGAAGCTGAAGTTGGCGAAGTTGTGGAGAATTTCTTGATGTTCTTGTAGATCAAATTGTAATATGATAGTCCTTTGTAGCAGTGCTAGGGGTTTTCATACTTGGGAACAAGGAAATTGCTTGGAGGCTTGTGAGCTCAAGTTTAGATCTGCCTTAGGGTCTCCATCACCTTCTAATTGTCTTCAGAGCTGAGCTAGCTAAGATTGTATTGGATCTGGTTGTGGATCTTGTAGAATTGTTTTCTGATTATAGTTGGCCCTAACTCAGAAGGCCTTACAACTAGGCATGTTAATGAAAATCAGTGTTAAACAATTACTTGTGGTGTATTATTGAGTAATCCACTATGTAATTCTTTTGGCTAGAAGGTTTGTGCTATCCTTCATTGGATCCACCATCCTTGACTGCATAAGGTAGTATCAGAGAAAAAATTTATTCCTATTGGACTGAAAGTTGATCTTATTGAAGTAGAAGTTTGACCTAGCAAGGTTGATCTTGTGAAGTTGATCTTATTGAAGTAGAGATTGTGTGCAATCTAGATTGCAGATCCAAAGCATTGAACTTGTGAAATTGTGCTCTAGTTGTTTACAAGATTACAGGTTGAGATCTGACTTGTTGCAACTTGGAAATTGTCACAAGGTGATCGGTGAGGATTTGTTGTAGAGGGTTTCTCTTATCTTTAAGGATTCCTCCAAGAAGATTGGACCCTAGAGTTATTTCTAATATTTGTGATACTGTTGAATCCCATATCACAAAGAACATGAAATCAGATTTCAGATCTAAGTTGGAATTGATGAAGAATGATATGGTCGCCGAGCTCATGAGAACTATTGTTGATATACCTCAGAATGTTGGTATTGAGGATGGCTATGAAGAAGCTATTGAAGAATTTGAAATTGCTGGATCTAGTGGTGATGACTGGAGGAACAGGTCTAGTGAAGATAGAACTACTCAGTTGTGTAGATCTGCTGCTCGGTTTAGTAATTACTGAATGGAAGTTTCTACTTTCTCTGGTACTTTCAAGCCCAACAATCTGATTGATTGGATTGGTGAACTTGAAGATTTCTTTGAGATGGAAGAAATTGAAGATCCTCTTTGGGTGAGATTAGCACAGAAAAATTTGAAATGACATGCTTCTCTTTTGTGGAAGGAACTACAGAGAGACCAAGAAGATGAAGGTGAAACAAAGATCAATCGGTGGAGATTGATGGTGACTAAGTTGAAAGCTAAGTTCATACTAGCTGACTATGAGCTTGACTTGTTTAAGAAGTTCTAGAATATGAAATAGAAGGATTTTTCTATTGAAGATTATACTGAGGAGTTCTACAAACTTACTATTCAGTCTAGACACCGAGAGCTTGGTAAGGAAAAGGTAGCTCGATATGTGAATGGTTTAAGATTCAATATTTAGGATGAGCTTGGTATGCTAAAGATTGATTCTGTTGAAGATGCTTATTGGTATGCTCTGAAGGTAGAAGATAAGTTGAAGAGGAAACAACCTAGCAACTCTCAAGGGAAAGAAAAGATTGATCACTCGGTGAAGGATAAGTCGATTGATGCAGAAGATGAATAGAAACCTGTGGAACCAAGGAAGAAGACATGTAGAGTTATCTTTAAGGGTACTTGCTATAACTGTGGAGAGGAAGGACACTATTCTTGTTGCTAAAGACCTAGTTCAGAAACTTGGTTTGAAGAGAATGAAACATCCTTGTCCTTATAGGCTTGGCTGGTTGCAAGATGTTCATGCTTTGGAAGTTAGAGAACAATGCTTCATTGATGTTAAGATTGGCCAGTATAAGGATCTTGTGCTTTGTGACATTGTGAAGATGAATAGTTGTGATATATTGCTTGGTTGACCTTGGTAGTATGATTGCAGAGCTATTTATGACTCTGTAAAGAATGTGTTTACTATTGAGAAGAATGACAGGAAGTTTTCACTGATGCCTTTGATGGATGTGACACTTAGTAGGAGAAGCTTGAGTATTGCTAGCCGAGTTGAGGTTGTGGATCCTGAGAAAATGAATGATCAGTATGAAGAACTGACTTGTACATTGTCAAGAAAAGACTTGAAGAGATAGAGGAAACTAACGTGGAAGACTTTGCAAGAAGAAAAGGTGGAGGACTTATATGTGAAGAACCAGTTCAGGATTTATGTGTTGAACCCTGAAATATGTTCTTCTCACATATGAACATCTTTTGGAACCTCGAGTGTCTAATGCAGGGGCATCCAAGGTTAAGGTAGGGGCATTCTGTTTCCTCGGTAAATTGCATGAAGTGTTTGTGTTTTGGCTAGTTTTTACTCAGTTGTAGCCTTGACCAATGGTCTCAGTCATTGAAGGAAGCTCAGTCACTAAAGGAACTCGACAGTCCCTAGTGCTTGGTAAAAGTGTTTCTTGACCATGCCCATGGTGCTCAGTCGATACTAGTGCTTGGTGATGCCTGGCATGCTCAGTAATTTTACTATCAATTGGTAGTTTTGATTGACCAACTGGAGTTCTATGTGATTTATTGAGCCGAATTGGGGAATTAATTGTTGGTAGCCATTGTCTTGGGCTGACATGTAGAATTAAATGTTTGTATACATGTGTAAGCCAACTTGTATGGAATTTAATTATTTATTTTCGGAAGTTAAGGGTTTCATCTAGCTAAGTTGTGGTTGATTATTAGTATTTAAGGAGGGCTTGGGTAGATGTTTAGGGATAGATTTTGGGATAGAGACTTGAGAGATCAGAACTTGGAGACTTAGTAGATCTAGAATTTAGATGCAAAGCTGAATTTGGTGAAGTTGTGGAAAAGTTCTTGATGTTCTTGCAGATTAGATTGTAATCAGATAGTCCTTTGTAGTAGAGCTAGGGGTTTGCATACTTGGGAACAAGGAGATTGCTTGGAGGCTTGCGAGCTCAAGTTTAAATCTGCCTTAGGGTTTCCATCAGCTTGGGATTGTCTTCAGAGCTAAGCTAGCTGAGATTGTATTGGATCTATTTGTGGATCTTGTAGAATTGTTTTCTAATTGTAATTGGCCCTAACCTAGAAGGCCTTATAGCTGGGCATGTTAATGAAAATCAGTTTTATACAATTACTTGTGTTGCATTCTTGAGTAATCCACTGTGTAATTCTTTTGGCACAAGGTTTGGACTTTCCTTCATTGGATCCACCATCCTTCACTGCATAACATACCTACATTACAACACATCTAACAATAATATATTTCACTAAAGTAACTTTATTAGTACCAAAATTAATCAAGTAACTTATATCTTCTTTCTCATATCCACCAGGTGATCTATGTAACAAATTACTAACAAACTAAAATAAATTAGGCTTTAACTCTTCACCAATAATAATAATATCATTACCTACACTATTAGCCCCAAAAATAGTAAACCCTTCAACCAATCCAACTAGGTTATCAGATTCAATAAAAGGACATTCAATTCACACCTCAATTAGATTAACCTCCTTAACATCAATAGTCTCATTATCAACCTTAACAACAAACAATCTTCAAATAACTAATTAGATCCAATAACCTGATCATAACATTCAACCACATCCACATCTTCCTTAACCTCTGAAACTTTTTAGTTCAAAGTACTCACATACTAGTTTACCTTAAATATATCTACCTCATCCTCAACGGTAACCTCCACATGCATCTTCTTCTTATGGATCATCCTTCTAAAAGGCCAAAAAAGTTTCTTCTTGATTAGTTAATGCCAACTTAGCACCTCCAACCTTAGTTGCTCCATCATTACTAAACTCCTTTTTAGTGAATTCCTTTCCAATAGCTTCATCTCTTCAACATGCATGTCTCCAAATGCATCTTTGATTTCATTCTTCATCTCAGGTATGAATTCATTTATCATCATCCCTAAACATCTAGGTTTCATTCTTCTCTTAGATGACATCTCTCTGAATCTATAGTAAAAATGCATGAGCTCGGTGATCTGGTTGCAAATTTTCAATTTCCTCTCCTTCAAATATCTATTGAACATTTCTTAACCATGCCACCATTCAGTATTTTTCTCACCCATGGGATGCCTTATCAACTCATACCAAGGTTCACAACCTTCAACAACTTCCTCTCGATCCATTCTTGCACAAATCTTCTATAATTGCAAGTTAGATATTCTTCCTGCCATCCCATAACAAGTCATTCAAGATTCGCAAGCTCAGGAACAATATTATAACATCTTTGGAACAAAAATCATACATGATAATAAGTCTTCTATAGTTCTCTTGTGGAAGTCCTCTAAAATTGTGACTTAGATTCATGCTCTTCCACCTCACAACTAATAGATGTAGGAATCACAAGGTCAAAAATTTGATCAGTTATCTCTCATGATCTTCCATGCTTAGAAACTAGCAAAAAGTCCTTCCTAATCACCTTATGCAAGTTATTTGATGATACAGGTCAGATCCTCCGTTCTACCACCCCAAAAATAAAAAAATTTCAACTTTGAAAGTTTAGGACACTAGATCTATAATCATAGGAGTGAATATTTCTCTGATACCACTTGATCCAGTCAAGACCAAAGAAATACCCAAAGGAGATGTCCAATTTTTTAGCTAGAGATAACATAATGAAAAATAAATAAAAAATCATACCAAATAAAAAATTGAGCTAGCTAAACTAGTATTCTCATTGATAAAGAACCAAGAATTTACATCCAAATAGCTTGCAAACATGTTGTCTTACCTTCCAAGCATAAGGACTTGATTATTTACAAAGTAATATGCTATCCTTCCAACTATCTACCATTGACTAGCCCTTTCCTAAAACAAGGAATACTACCTAGCTTATATAGAATATTTCCAACCACAAGTCCGCTTATCCAATCACAATCTCCAAGATGAAGAAATTGTTTACAAATATAATGGTGAAGACCTAAATCCATAATAATATTCAAAAATAATTATATCATGATATATGATTGTACAACAAGGTTGGCCGTGACATAAGAACATCAAAAAATATGCTACGAGAAACTGCAAACCATGAGTCTTCACCACAAACCGTATCTTTTCCACCCTGGCTGTAAGAATAGGAAACCAATATAGGACTAGGCATAATCATAAGATAACTTTATATAGAAACATTAGATCAAGATGCAATCATAGACATAAGATCTTCATGATGTCAAGAATACATCATATAAATCACATAATATGACATGTCCAATGGATCAATCATTAGAAAAAACAATAAAAATTTCCCAACGAGAAAAATAAACAAACAAACTAAAAGGAAATATTTTTGGGTGATTAAATATTTCCAAGAACCTAAGATGCTCCTGCATCATATGGAAAAATTTAACATCAGGGATGACAATAACATCTAGAAGGTAATTTGGGTCTCCTATCACCTAATAGGTTAAGATGTCAGTTGGTGGGAGAATAAAAGAGCTAAGCTAAAATAAAAATGCACAAGAGTTACATAGCTTAACAAATTTTCTCTGATTAACTCGGTAGTAGCTCGGTAATATATAGCTCACTATTTACCGACAATGGTAAATAAACTATAAAAATCAGTAAATCATTCACAATATGTAACACCAATATTTAATATGGAAACCCATCTTTGGGAAAAACCACTATGGGAATTGTTACCCAATAAGAAAATACTCTTCTAAGGTACATCTGGGTAAGAGCCAATCTAGTTAAAGATTGTAATACACACTTTGAGGTGTGACCCAATCAAGGGATTTACCTCAGATCTATTAGGATCTTCACCCTATTAGGAGTGGCATTGTTAGAGGGCTTCAAACACTCTTTAGAATGTTACTTTCTTCAATGATTTTACAATAATATTGTTAGGTCTACTCTGTTAAGAGATTTCTCTATTACAAATGCTAGTAAGAAGTAATAAATAAAATGACTTGTAAATTTGAAACTATTTTTCTCAATCAGATCCTTGTGTTCTCTTTTTTCTTCACTTCAATTCTTCATTATCCACTCACTTCATAACTTCATCAAATCTTTCTTTTCACTCAAAATCTCTCCAATCCTTCTTCATTGGGACAATTAGTAACCCTTCAACTATTCAATTTTCCATCCATTTGTCCATACAAGATCATCCTTTATATAGAAAATTTTTGCCTCTTAATATCCTTTATTACATGTTTCTTTGATCAATATTAACTATGCAATTCATTATATCTTTAATTGGGATATCGGTAACACATTTTCTTTTCACCTAGGAACTTGAAATTTTCTAGAATGTGTTCCATCTCTTTTGTCTCTTATATCTTTACGTAGATATTCACCTTGAATTTTCATGTCCATAGATCTCTTATAACTAACTTTCCTTATCATCATGATCATCCCACTCATCATACATAATCATGAAGTGTTGATTCAATCCTTATTTAAGATTTTGTCCTTGCTCAATGTGCTCCATTTCAATTTTGGTTAACTTGTCTCGGTGCCTTGTGTTCATTTTTATTTATCGAGTGACTTCCTTTTTTCTTTAGCTTACCAAGTGACCTATCCCGCTCATTAGCCAAAACAACTTAACTTACCGAATTGTCAAATCTTCATAACCATGCTTTACCGACTTAAAATAGTTATATGCTAGGTAGAAAATAACTATATCAACATAATCTAATTATTTTTCGATCTCTATTAGTTTCTCATTTAAGTTCTTCAACTTCTCAACTTGTGATTTCTTTTCCTCCTTAACTTATTCACCTTATATCATATACTGAATGATATGGCACCATAATATAAACTAGAAATCTACTTCTTGACATAAATCAAAAGACAATAAATGATCTAACCTTTTTACTATCATCATGTATTCCTCTTATTTTGGTTAGTCTTCATCATTATCTCCATCAAATAATCAATCATCAAAAGTACTATTAGTTATAGTAACAATCTCCCTCTTTGGCATTGATGGCAACACTAACAAATGCAATGTTAAATTGATGCTGGTATCCTTTGGTATCCTTCCCTCTCATTCATATTTTGTACTCCCTCTGAGTTTTAATTTCCTCTTTTTTGTTCTTGATTTTCCATATCTAATTGGTCTCTTTCTATCAGTAGTAGTTTTCTGTACTCTATCCTTTTCTGATTCCATCAACAACATTCTTCCAACAATCATCAATGATATTCTCCCTCTTTCATATATTATTCTTCTTATATCAATTGACTTATTCATCTCCCTTTACATCAATTAACTTATTCATCTCTCTACTTCATATATTCATCTCCCTATAGAATTCTCCCTGCAATAATGGAATTCATCTCCCTCTTTGACATCAATGCCAAAGAAGTATAAACTTCTCAGATTATACCTCAAGTGTATTGATCTCTCATTGTAGTCAAAAACATCCTTCACACCTTCAAGCTTCACCTAAAGTGTGAACACTAACATCAACTCACAAAATAGATATTCTAATGATTCCTTGAATTGATGTAGCATGCATCTTTCCTTAATGAACATTGGATAGGGGAATAAACCTTAACTTACCTCAGAGATAATCAAAACCATTCTTTGGGAGTGGTTTTGTATATATATCAGCTATCTATTCTTTAGAATTCACATACTCCAATGTCACATGCTTATCTTGTACTTTATTTCTCAATTAGTGATACTTAATAGCTATATGATTTATTTTTGAATGAATCATAGGATTCTATGATATGTTAATAGAACTAGTATTATCACAATAAATTGTAACTAGATAAGTAATCTCTTCATGCATACCTTGCAATATTTGTTTGATCTATTCAAAGTTAGAACAATTCATAGTTGTAGCAACATATTCATCTTTGACAGTAGATTGTGAAATACAACTTTGTTTCTTTCTTAACCATGTTACCAGCCTTTCTCCTAAAAAGAAGGCTCCACCACTAGTGCTTTCTATGTCATCAATATTTCTAACCTAGTCAGCATCAATATATACATTTAGATCAAAATATACTCCTTTTGTGTATAACAAACCAAAATCTTCAATCCCTTTCAGATATCTAAATATCCTTTTTACTACAGACAAATGTGTCTCCTTTGGGTTTGTAGAAAGCCTTGCAACTATACCAACTGAATGTGCAATATTAGGTCTACTATGTACAACATATTTTAGTTTAACAATCATGGATCAGTAAAGTGTCTCATTCACTTCTTTTGTGTCATCTTCCTTTGACAATTTACAACCAGTAGCCATCGGTGTTCCAACCAGTTTTGAGTCTTCCATATTGAATGTCTTCAGAATCTCCTTGATATACTTTGATTGTGTTATGTAGATACCATCATTTAATTATTGAATTTGAATTCCAATAAAGAATTTAATCTCTCCAATCATAGACATCTCATATTCCTTTCTCATATCCTTAACAAATGATTTAGACATTATCTCATTACCACCAAATATAATGTCATCAACAAATATATCAACAATCAAAATTTTATTAAAAATATCATATTTCAAGTATAAATTGTTTTTATCACTAGTTCTTTCAAATCCAATATTAACTAAGTAAGAGTGCATTATTTCATACCATGCTCAAGGTGCTTTCTTCAATCCATATAGAGCTTTATGCAGTTTGCATACCATACCCTTATTTATTTTGTCAACAAATCCATCAGGTTGTTCAATATAAACTTCTTCTTCAAGAATTCCATTAAAAAATACAAACTTAACATCCATTTGATAAAATTTGATTCATTTTTAAGTAGCATATGCAGGCAATATTCTTACACCTAATCTAGAAATAGGTGCAAAATTTTCACCATAATCAATACCTTCTTCTTGTGCATACCCTTGGCAGACTAATCTTGCTTTGTTTCTGATCACATCTCCTTTATCATTAAGTTTATTTTTTAAAATATATTTTGTTCCAATCACACTCTTATCCTTAGGTCTTAGTACCAGTGACCAAGTGTTATTCTTTTCAATCTAATCTTTTTCTTCTTTCATTGCATTCATCCAATCTTCATTCTCTAATGCATCCTTTACTAATCTTGGCTCAAATTAAGAAATCAAACATGTGTCATATTTCAACTTACTTCTTTTCATGACTCTTGCATTCTTATCTCCAATAATTATGCTTGGTGAGTGATGTCTTCTCACATATTTTGCTAATACAAGCTCAGTAGACTGTTCATCAATATTTTCATCTCTCAGTAGAGGCTCATCTTGTTCATTAGTTTCTTCTTATTTTTTCTTAGTTATGTCAACTGAATTACCTTCCTGAACATAGAGAAATCTTTTGTAATTCTTAGCTTCCTTTTTTCTATCTTCTTCATTTCTTTCTACAAATTCATCATTTCTCACATTTTCACTTTCAACAATTTTGTTCGTATCCTTGATCAAACATTTATATGCTTTGTTTTTTTTATGAATAACCTAGGAATATACCTTCATCTCCTTTAGAATAAAATTTTCCATTCCTAGCATCTTTTAGTACATAACACCTACTTCCAAATTTTTTGAAGTGACTTACATTAGGTGTGTGACCAAACCAAAGCTTATAGGGTGTCTTGTTGGTTCCTTTCTTCAACTATATCATTTTGAGAGTATAAACTACATTAATTATGGATTCTCTCTAGAATGTTTGTGCAACCTTTCATTAATCAACAAAATTCTAGAAAAGTCAACAATGCATCTATTCCCTCTCTCGGGTATCTCATTTTGTTGTGGAGTCCTTGGTGTAGATACTTGTCTTTTAATTCCATGCTCATTACAAAAAATAGTAAATTCATAAAAGATAAATTCACATCCTCTATCAGATCTTAAATACTTTAGTTGTTTACCTGTTTATTTTTCAAAATTTTCTTTAAATACAACTTAAACATTTGAAATGCATCATATTTTTCTTTTAGAAACATAACATACATCATTCTAGAATAGTCATCAACAAAAAAAATAAAATACCGATCTCCATAATAGATTTAAACTCTCATAGGACCAAAAAGGTGAGTGTGAACCAATTCTAAAATACCATTGGTAGAGTAATATTTTCTTTAAAACTTGACTTTGTCATTGTACCAATCTAACATTCCTTGTACATCACTTTATTAGGTTTGCATAATTTCGGTAGTCCTATGACTCTACTCTTCTTACTTACTTTGATCAAGTTATGAAGATTCACATGACACGGTCTCTTATACCATAGCCATACATCTTCAATTTTAACAAACAAGAAACTCTATGCATCATTATCAAGATAAAATAGATTACCTCTTGATTTTCTACCAATTCCAATTAGATCTCCATCAACACAATAGATCTTAATTTTTCTATTCTTAAATTCTAGTTAGTGGACAGTGTTGCTTAGTCCTTTAACCTAATATGCATCATTACATTTAATCTTCTCATTTAATATAATGGATTCCTTACCTTTCAAAGGGCATAGAGCATCATTGTAAAATATGAAAAATCCTCCATCATACTCTTCTAGGTTCTCAAACTTATCAATATCACCAGTCATATGATGTGAACGTCCACTATCAATAATCCAAGGGTTTGGTTTACTTACATGAGAAATGAGTTATTTTTAATGTTCATACTTTTATTCATTTAATTTTTCCTTTACTAAAACATAAAAAAATTCATATCCTTCTTTTGTATCATTAGATTCATCATTAGTTACACCTTCTTCAGCTAGGTATCAAGACTTCTTACCTTTTTCCTTAAAATCTATGAATATTTGGTGTTGATTGTCTCTTTTGTCATTCTTATCATTCTTGTCATTGTCAGCACATCTAGATGCAATATGTCCAATCTTATTACAATTGAAACATTTCAAAGGTAACCTATCTTTGTACTTTCCTTTACCTCTAGGTAGTCTGTTAGCCAGTAGTGCTTCCAATTCTTCTTGCTCTTTTTTCTTCATTCAGAATATTGTCATACTCAATTCCATATGAATTAGTATGATTTTCTCTTTCTCTTCTTGATGGTCCAATGCTTACAGATGACGTGAAGGTAGTTTCAATGGTTGATAGACTATTATCATAATTTCTAAGCTCAAATGAAGTCAGCTTATTGGTTAGTGGTTCAAGACTAACACCATTGTTTGGTATAGATCTCAATTCCTAAATTGTAGATACTCTAATAGAATACTTATAAGAAATATTTCTAAATATTTTACTTACCACTTCTTCATTGGTTAACGTTCCACTAGTACCTTTGATGACACTCAGTACTTCCTTGATTCTAGTACTATATTTTGTGATGTTCTCTTTATCTTTTTATTCTCATTTCATCATACTTTCCACTAAGACTATCAACCATAGCCTTTTGTACATCTTTATCGAGCCTCCATAGATAAGTTTAAGTCTATCCCACATCTCCCTTGAATTAGCACAATTGTTAACATCATTGAATTTAACATCAGAGGGAAAAATAAATGTCTATCATAATTGAGTTGTGTTCCCTCTTTTCTCTTATCTGATCAAGTGTCAAAGGTCCAGTAGGTGGTGGAATATAATCATTATCTAGTAGATGCAGTGCAGATTATCCAATGCTAGATAGATACAATCTCATCCTACTTTTCCACGTAGAGAAACTTTCTTTGTTTCACTTAGGTACTTTTATCCTAAACATCTTTGGATCATTTACTCAAGTATTTTAAGCTTATCTCTTCAAAGTACTTATCTTTGATACCAATTGTTGGATTACAGAGAGGGGGGTGAATCAATATTCCTAATCACTAATACCTCGATAAATTTTCTTTGATTAACTCGGTAGCACTTCGGTAATAAATAGTTCACTATTTACTGAAAATAGTAAATAAACTATAACAATCAGTAAATCATTCACAACATGTAACACTAATATTTAATGTGGAAACCCAACTTTGGGAAAAACCACTATGGAAATTTTTACCCACTAAGAAAATACTCTTCTGAAGTAGCCTCTATTAAGAGCCAATCTGGTTAAAGATTACAATACACACTATTAGGTGTGATCCAATCAAGGGATTTTTACCTCATATCTGTTAGGATATTCACTCTATTAGGAGTGGCCTTGTTAGAGGTCTTCAAACACTCTTTAGAATGTTACCTTTTTCAAGGATTTTACAATAAGATCGTTAGGTCTACTCTATTAAGAGATTTCTCTATTACAAATGCTAGTAAGAAACAGTAAATAAAATGACCTATACATTCACAACTACTTCATTTCATCATTATTTGATGGAGATGATGATAAAGACCAACCAGTTAAGTAGAATACATGATGATAATAGAAAGGTTAGATTATTTATTGTCTTTTCATTAATGTCAAGAAATTTATTTCTAATTTATATTATGTTCCCATATCATTCAATATATGATATAAGGTGAATAAGTTACTGAGAAAAGGAAATGAGAAGTTGAGAATTTGAAGAAACTAAATGGGAAATTGATACAAATCAGACAATGATTATATTATGTTGATATAATTATTTTCTACCTAACATATGATTCTTGGATGACATATTAATATACTCTAAGAATGAAGAAGAACATATGCAACATCTACAAGTAGTCTTAGAATGACTTTGAGAAAAACATTTGTATAATAAATTGTCTAATTGCACCTTATATTAGAAATAGGTACAATACCTAGGGAATATCATATCTACAAATGGAATGGTTGTGGATCTAACTAAGATCAAAGCCATTTTAGAGTGGCCAAACACTAGAAACATGCAAGAAGTACTTGAAGTTTTATGGGTATGGCTAGGTATTATATAAAGTTTTTAATTAAATTTTATTGAATTGCATACCCTATTAATTCTCTTCATAGAAAGGAAAAATGATTTAAATATTCATAAATATGTCAACAATCCTTTTAACTTCTTAACTTGGAGAAGTTAACCTCGACACTGATTTTGAAAGGGCTAAATCCTGAAGGATAATTTTTAGTAATAATTGATGCACTAGGGAAGGCTTAGGTAGGGTGTTAACGAAAGATAGGTGATGAATCATGCAAGTTAAAAAATATATGAGTTAAACTATGGACCCCACAACTTAGAGTTAGCTGCAATTATTCATGCCTTGAAGAAATGACACCATTACTTAATGAGGAAGCCCTTCAAGCATTGATCTTCCCATCAAGGGTTGAGATATGTATTCACCCATCCTAAGTTGAATGCATGTCAAAGAAGATGGTTAGAACTTATTTTTCTCTATTATGTCTTGATAAGTTACATAAAGGGGAAAGGAAACTGTGTGGTTGATGCTTTGAGTTACAAATGACATATTTCAGTTGTAGCATCAATCGACAAAAATTTTAGAGAGTAGATAATTAAACACATAGAGGGTAATAAAATTTACCATCAAGTAAGAGATTACCTTCAAGGTAACCCTCAAGATCATAGATATGATTGATTTAGATTTGAAGGTAGAATATATGTTGCACAGATTTGTTAGAATTAAGAAACATTTTTATGAATTAAGTGTTGGAGATTTGCCAGCAAGCCAGTACTGACTGTATGTTTGTCATTGATGAAAACATATGGAAAGTAGCATGCATGGAAGTCTTATGCAGTAAGCCTTCAATATATGATGCATGAACATGATATCATCATGATATCATGGGCGTAGAGGTTAACTATAAGTACAGATAATTATATAACAGCTTGTGTCAGCAGTGTTCCTAACAGAGTTACAGGCAGTGTTCTGTGTATGGTTGTCCGTATAGTTGTCTTATGGGCATGCACCCTAGGATATATGTTGAAGACATGTTAGTGATGTTTTAGTTATGAACACATAGTCTAATGATGAATGCAAGTGAAGTTATGTAGTCGCTATTCACCAGTAGCAATTTCATGTGTTTGTTCAGAAGAGCCAACAGAGATTTTATTGTTTCTTTAGTTGCACCTATCTTGAGGAAATGTTCCCTTGGAGTTAAGCTTGGAGAAGTGTTATTGATATTTAGTTAAGAGTACATAAGTTAATTCAGCTTACAGAGAAAGTTCTAGTTGTTTTGGTAGAGCTGACAGTGTGTGGCATGCATCTACAATTATTTTATTAGACAGGTCCCAAAATGAGTTGCATGCATAATAGAGTTGACATAATGTTTGTTGGTGTTTATTATGGATTCTCTAATATGATTTCAAGGTGGTTCTAAAAGGATGACTTGATTATATCATTTGGAGGAAAGATATTTATAGGTAGTCATTTGTGATTGCTTGAGTTTGGTTCATGGTTGATTAAGCAGAGCAGAGTAGAGTGTGTGAAGTGTTGAACCATTAGAAGAAGGTCTATGTGAACAAGTAGAGTATGTGTGCTATTCATTGGAACTGATCCAGACAATAGGTCAAAGCATAGTTCTCCAAGATCTAGATATAGTGTGTATCTATTATTTAGAAGGTTGTAGCCTTCACCCATTTGAGTAGTGAGCTCTCAGACAGTGCGTCCTCTGCCCTAATAGGGAAAATTTTAAAAGAATCCTAACAGGGTCCAACCCTTAACTAGGTCTATTGTACTTAATATATTGTAAAGCTACTCCTAACAGGGTAAAGGATCTTCTAGCTAGGATCATTATACACTAGTACAAAATATTAGTGGGTATCAAGTCCCATCGGGGTTTTTACCTATTTGGGTTTCCCCGTAACCAAAATATTGGTGTTGTGTTCAAGTGTTCTTTCATTGTGTTTATGCTTTATGTTAAGTATACTTAATTGGATAAAAAATTGAAACTTGTAGATAACTGATTCACCCCCCCTCTCAGTTATCTCTTGTGACTATTCCTAACAATTGGTATTAGAGCCAAGTGGCTCAGAGAGAAATTTTAATAGCTTGAGGTTGATCAGATGGCATACTTTAGGAAAGAAAGTCCTAAGTTTGATGGAGAGAATTATCTTGATTAGAAGAATGAGATGGTAACCCATTTACAATGCATTGCTTTTGAAGTTTTTAATGTAACTGTCAAAGTAGCCAAGATTCCTACCCTAGAAGACCTTGAAAAGGATGATGCTATTGATGCAAAAAGGGAATTGTTTCATTATAATGCTATTGCCAAAGAAGCCCTTAGTAGCACCCTATCTGATGGTGAATTTTCAGAAGTAAAGAAGGTAGATACAAGCCATAAAATATGGAAGCACCTAGAAGGCACATTTGAAGGAGAAAGAAAAGAAAAGGATGCACGCAGAAAGACATGGAAGAAAAGATACAATGCATTAGAGATGCTGCCTGAAGAAAACATCAAAGCTTACAATCAGAGGATTAATGAAGCAGTTGCTGGAATCAGGAACAATGGTGGAGAGATATCAGAAGAGGACATTATGGATAAAGTAATGACTAGTCTTACTCCAGAATATGAAAGTAAGATCAACATCCTTGATGAGACCATGCAACTTACATCAAATTTCAAGAGAGAAACCTTGATCAGCAAGATCTTAGCTTTTAAGATTTCAAGATTGAAGACAGAACCAAAGAATGAAACAGCTTTCAAAGCAACAGTTCATGGTAAGAAATCTGCAAACACCTCTAGTAATTTTGATGATGATGATGAAGATAAAACACTAGATGATTTTACTGCTATGGTTTCCAAAAGAGAAAAGAAAGGAAAAGGAAAATATGAAGGTCAGTTACCATTTAAGTTCTTTTCATGTAATAAGATTGGTCACTTTGCATCTAAGTGTCCAACTAGAGCTAAAATTTTCAAAAAGGATTATAAGCCTAAGTATTCTAAGGAATGCTACTATGCTAGAGATGGAGTCTCAGATGAAGAATCAGGTGAAGAAGAAATTGGATTCATTCCTATTGTAGACAAAACAAATATTAAGTCAGTTCCTAAAAATGAGAAAGTGAATCAAGAGCTAGCATTGATTTCCCAAGTAGATATAAGAACAGACTAGATTATAGACAGTGGTTGTTCACATCACATGACAGGTGATAAAGGAAGATTTGTTCATTTGGAAAAATAAAATGGAGGTATGGTCAGATGTGGAGACAACACTCCTAAACCTATAGTTGGTAGAGGAGCCATCACTTTGGATGGAAATAATAGTACCGATGATGTTCTTTATGTTGATGGTTTGAAACATAACCTTCTCAGTGTCAGATAGTTACTTGGTAAAGGCTATCAGTTGGAGTTAGAAGATGACAAATTCATCATTAACAAAAAATATGGTGTTATGATTGCATCAGGAACAAAGACAAGAAGTAATGTTTTTCAACTCAATTCAGAAGCAAGTTGTTTTGTTGCTAAAGTTGATGACAGTTGGTTATGGCATAAAAGACTGTCATATCAATTTTGATAACATAGTAAAGATAAGCAATGTTAAAGCAGTAAGAGATCCACCTAGCATAGAAAAGCTAGTTGATACTATATGCAGGGAATGTGTGATGGGGAAGCATGTGAGAAATTCATTAAAGAGCAAGCAAAATTCAGCAGAGAACAAGTTGGATCTGATTCATACAGACCTATGTGGACCAACTCAAACAAGATCATACTATGGTGAAAGGTATTTTATTTTGTTTGTTGATGATTATACTAGGATGATGTGGGTTGCATTCTTAAAAGATAAGTCAGAAGCTTTTGAGAAGTTCAAAATATTCAAAGCTAAGGTTGAGAATGAATATGGATTAAAGATAAAAATTTTGAGATCAAATAGAGGAGAAGAATTCACCTCTGACAAATTCTATGAGTACTATGAAGAACATGGCATAAAGAGATAGTTAAGTGCACCTATAACACCTCAGCAAAATGGAATTGTAGAGAGAAGGAATAAGATTATTCTTGATACAGTGCACACCATTATGATAGAAGGAAAATTTGCACACACATATTGGAGAGATGCAGTCAATACAACATTCTATAAAATCAATAGAATTTAGTTAAGGCCTAGCACTGAAAAAAAACCTTATGAGCTATGGTTTGGTAATGTTCCCATTGTAAAATACTTCGGAATCTTTGGAAGCAAGTGTTACATCAAGAGGGATGAAGCAGTAGGCAAGTTTGATGCAAGAAGTGATGAAGGTATTTTTCTCGGTTAATCTACTAAAAGTAAAACTTATAGATGTTTCAATTTAAGATTGAAAAAAATCATTGAAAGTGCTCATGTAAAGATTGATGAAAAATTTATGATTCAAGAAAGATATCATGATTACTCACCCATGATTGAAGAAGAACCTAGACCCTCCGCTAGTGAGATAGTTATTGAGGAAATGTTTGACAGCATTGATGTGTTGTTCAATGACCCTGATACAAGTGAAGAAGGTACTCCTAAGGCTGATGAGTCAACATCACCTAAAGTTCCAAATTTTACATCAAGAAATCATTTCAAGAAAGACATCATTGGAGATCAGAGAAACAAAGTCTTAACAAGATCACAAGCAAAGAACTCAGCTAGCAATGATGTAGTATGTTTACTATCTCAGATTGAACCTTTAAGTGTTGAAGATGCTTGTAAGGATTTAAATTGGCATGATGCTATGAAAGAAGAACTTGATTAGATAATTAAGAATGACACTTGGGAACTGGTCCCAAGACCTAGTGATAAGAATGTGATTGGAACAAAGTGTATATTCAAAAACAAGATGAATGAAGATGGTACAATAGTAAGAAATAAAGCAAGATTAGTATGTAAGGGATATGCACAAAGAAAAGGCATCGATTATTTAGACACATTTTCACCTGTGAGTAGATTAGAAGCTATTAAGTTGTTTTTAGCTTATGCTATAGTTAAAAACTTCAAAGTTTATCAGATGGATGTCAAATCAGCATTCTTGAATGGAGACTTAAAAGAAGAAGTATACATTGAACAGCCTGAAGGATTCACCTTATCAAACAAACTTGATATGGTATGCAGATTGAAGAAGGCCCTCTATGGACTTAAGCAAGCCCCTAGAGCATTGTATGAGAGACTAGATGGATACTTAACAAAGATTGGATTCAAGAAAGGAGCAGCAGATTGTAATCTATTCATTAGAGAGACATCTGAAGGTTTATTACTTGTAGCTATATTTGTTGATGACATTATCTTTGGAGATAATGACAAACTTAGTGCTAAATTTTCCAAAGAAATGTAAAATGAGTTTGAGATGAGTATGATTGGTCCTATCAAATACTTTTTGGGACTAAATGTGCAACAGACAGAAAAATGTATTTTCATTAATCAATCAAAGTATGTGAAAGAGATAATGAAGAAATTCAAGATGGATAATTGCAAGCTAGTAGGAACCCCTATGATTATTGGATGCAAGCTTACAAAGGAAGATGACTCACCAACAGTTGATATAACATTGTATAAGTCTATGGTTGGTAAACTCATTTATCTTACTCAGATTAGACTTGACATTTCCAATGCAGTTGGTATAGTTGGAAGATTTGTAGAAGAGCCTAAACAAAGTCACCTCATGGTAGTAAAGAGAATATTTAGATACTTATAGGGAACTATAGATTATGGTCTATGGTATCCTAATTGAGAAAACATTGAGCTTCATGTGTACATGGATGTAGATTGGGTAGGATGTGTTGATGACAGAAAAAGTACTTTAGGTGGAGAAGTGTTTCTTGGTGATAGACTTGTCACTTGGACAAGTAAGAAACAAAACTATATTTTCCAGTCAACAATAGAAGCGGAGTATGTTGCAGCAGCCTTGAATTGTTCTACAATTGTTTGGATCAAGCAGATGATAAAAGATTTTGGAATTCAGATTGATTATCCTATTTTTATTCACTATGATAACACTAGCACTATCAATATGTCAAAGAACCCTGTGATGCATGCAAAGACCAAACACATTGAGATCAAGTATCACTTCCTAAGAGAGAAAGTGACAAAGAAAGAAGTCAAGTTAGACTATGTGAGTACTAAAGAATAGTTGGAAGATATATTCACAAAGCCCTTGCCTAAGGATACTTTTCAGTATCTCAGGGGGAAGTTGGGAGTAATTCCCTTCCCTGATTTTGCTTAGAAGGAAGTAGGAATGGCATGAGTCCTCAGGGACTGATGGAAGGTTGACTACTCTACCTCAGGAGTAGTACCAGTTCTTAAAATGAGTGGTACCCTTTTCAATTGATGTCAAAGGGGAAGTATATATAGATTCATGAAAAAAAAAAGTTAAAAGAGGAGTAATATACTAAGGGGGAGAAACATTTAGTTATGACAGCAGTACAGTTGAGGAAATAGAGAATATTAGAAAATATTGCAGTAGATGGAGGATTCATCTTTGGGGAAGTTTTTAAGAGGAAATGGAGAATTTTATAAAAGAAATGATGATTTGGGTTGATGGTGGTTTTTCATTCCACATGTTGCCATCAATGCCAAAAGGGGAGATTGTCGAAGATTTTTCGGCAGGCCAGTACTGACTGTATGTTTGTCATTGATGACAACATATGGAAAGTAGCATGCATGGAAGTCTTATGTAGTAAGGCTTTAGTATATGATGCATGGACATGATATCAGCATGATATCATGGGCGTAGATGTTCACTGTAAGTACATATAGTTATATAGCAGCTTGCGTCAGCAGTGTTCCTGACAGAGTTACAGGAAGTGTTCTATGTATGGTTGTCCATACAGTTGTCTTATGGGCATGCACCCTAGGATATATGTTTAAGACATGTTAGTGATGTTTTAGTTATGAATTCATAGTCTAATGATGAATGCAAGTGAAGTTATGCAGTCGCTATTCACGAGTAGCAGTTTCCTATGTTTGTTTAGAAGAGCTGACAGAGATTTTATTATTTCTTGAGTTGCATCTATCTTGAGGATATGTGCCCTTGGAGTTAAGCTTGGAGAAGTGTTATTGATGTTTTTTTAAGAGCACATAAGTTAATTCAGCTTACAAAGAAAGTTCCAGTTGTTTTGGTAGAGCTGACAGTGTGGGGTGTGCGTCTACAATTATTTTATTAGACAGGTCCCAGAATGAGTTGCGTGCATAATAGAGCTAAAAGAATGTTTGTTGGAGTTTATTATGGTTTCTCTAATATTATTTCAAGGTGGTTCCAATAGGCCAAGTTGATTATATCATTTGGAGGAAAGATATTTATAGGCAGTCATTTGTGATTGCTTGAGTGTAGTTCATGGTTGATTAAGCAGAGCAGAGTGGAGTGTGTGAAGTGTTGAACCATCAGAAGAAGGTCTATGTGACCAAGTAGAGTATGTGTGCTATTCATTGGAATTGATCTAGATAGTAGGTCAAAGTGTAGTTCACCAAGATCCAGATAGAGTGTGTATCTATTATTCAAAAGGTTGTAGCCTTCGCCCATTTGAGTAGTGAGCTCTCAGATAGTGCATCCTCTCCCCTAATAGGGACAATTGTAAAAGACTCCTAATAGGGTCTGACCCTTAACCATGTCTACTATACTTAATATATTGTAAAGATACTCCTAACAGGGTAAAAGATCTTCTAGCAAGGATCATTATACACTAGTACAGAATATTAGTGGGTATCAAGTCCCACCGGGGTGTTTATCTATTTGAGTTTCCACATAACCAAAATATTGGTGTTGTGTTAAAGTGTTATTTCATTGTGTTTATGCTTTATGTTTAAGTATACTTAATTGGATAAAGAAATGAAACTTGTAGTTAACTAATTCACCCCCCCCTCTCAGTTATCTTTTGGGACTATTCCTAACATTAAGTGCACTCCACACCTTATTAGACATCCAAGATTCACTAAAATTCTAGAAGATGTTAAACCCTTATATTTTTAGAAAGGTATGAAGAAGGATGCAGTAATGTTTGTAGCCAATTCTCTAGAATCCCAAAGGGTAAAGGAAGAATGCCATCATATAATAGGGTTACTTCAACCTTGTGCTTTGCTAGAATGGAAATGGTAGGTAATCGACAAGGAATTTTTAAAATGTTTTCCTATGTCACAAAAAAAGAACAATTGATGCAGGAGCATCTTGGGTGTTTGAGCAATCTTGCATCAACCAAAAATATTTCCTATTTTCTATTGTTTTCATTATAATCATTTCATTTATTGGTTTCATGTTGTGTGAAGCTTACATGATGTTGAGGACCTATTTGGGAACCTTCTCCTCTTAGCACATGAAGATATGATGGACCATTTCAAAGTTATAGCCATTTTCCTTGCCGTTAGAGCCATATTTTCCTATAGTTTTGTGTTGATTCTGCATCATGTAGTTGTTGATCCTTAATGAGTCAGCCTTTGCAATCTTATAAAATTCAAGAGGACCTAAATTAATATCATCACCTAAGACCGCAAGTCCTAATTCATTATGAGTAAAACGTTATGACCATTTTTCTCAGGTACCTATTTTCAGCCAGTTTACATGCAAAATGTGGAGTGTTTCTTCTTGCGTAGTTCCATGTGATGAAATAGGGCCTTGCAAAGTTAAGGAAATGTTATTGGGTCATTTGAAGACCTAAATTTAAATGTGCATTAATTTTTTATCATTCTTGCATTATTTTTAGTTTAATCTTCCAGACTAGACCTATAATGCAATTAAATGCCTGACTGACCGACTTGTGGCTTAGCTGGCTACATAAGGAGTCTAGATTGATGTAGTAGGGAAATTAGGAAGGATGATTATCAAGATACATCACTGGAGATAAATATAGCATGCAAGCTGAGATTCTCATTTCATAATTTCTTTGTATAAGGCCGAAACCCAGAAGGCCTCACAACCGGGCATGTTGAAAGATATAATATAAATTCTCTATTGTTGATGCCAGTTGCTTGTCTCATATCCATTTTGTTTTCACTGATTTCATGTGGTATTCATATTGCTTCCATGTGTAACTCTGAGCAAGGCTTGTTGTTGATTCAAGTGGATTCAAATATTCTTGATTATGCTTGTATCTACCCTGCCCCTGTGTCAAGTAGTATCAAAGCAAGTTCTTTCTTGTGGATTGGATCATGGAGAACCTTGTTGGATTGGTTTTAGGGTGGTAGACTTGAGATCTAGCCTATAACTTGCAGAAGGTTATGATCTTACTAGAACTTGATTGTTAAGATGGTTCATGGTAGAGGAAATGATAATGCCATCATGTTTATGTTGAGGCAAATTGCAACTAGGCTTGAAGTTGTAGAGACAGCCCCGAGAAGAGGAGCACATCTTGAAGATGTTAGTGATGAAGAAGAAGAAGTAGGACCTAATCCTGAACCTAAAGTTAAACAAGATGAGTAAAGACTCTAGAGATTTTTGTCTAAGGCTAACTCCAGACCTACAGTTGAAGTTGCTTGCTATGATGGAAGACTTGAGGCCGATACACTTTTAGATTGGATCTTTGAGATGGATTAATACTTTGAGTATGAAGGCAATCCTAATAATAAGAAGGTTAAGAGAACAGTCACAAAGTTGAAAGGTCATGCATCTCTTTGCTGGGATCATTTGCAAACTCAGAGATAGAAGAGAGGAAAAGAAAAGATCAAGACATGGATGAAGATGCTTGGAAAGATGAAGAAGAAGTTTCTTCCAGCTGACTACCAAGTTAGTTTGATGAGAAAGATGCAAAATCTAAGACAAAAGGACATGAGTATGAAAGAATATATTGAGGAGTTTTACAAATTGGATATCAGATTTGGACATGTGGATGATGAAGTTGAGAAGGTGGCTAGATATATGAATGGCCTGAAGTATCTATTCAAGATGAGATCAATTATGTTAAGATAAAAAGTGTGGAAGAAGCATATCAATTTTCTTTGAAGGAAGAAGAGAGATTGACAAAGAGACACGAACAAAGACAAAGAGGAAGAGGTGGTAGATTTCAGAGAAGTAGAGGCAGATCTTATGGAGAAAGTAGCAGATCTAACAATGCAGTGCACGATAAAGGATGGAAAGATGAACCTGCTAAAAGAGGTAATTACTCTAGAGGTAGCTATACTAGCTACTCTAGGAATAACAATAATGGGAAAAGAGAAGAGAAATCTTGGTTTAAAGGTACTTGTTACAAATGTGGTGAAGAAGGCCATAGAGCTTTTGAATGTACTTGTAGACACCTAAATTCATCCTTTTAACATTAATTAAATTTAATCTAATTAATGATCCCAAATAAAATTATAGTTAATTTTTTAATTAATTATATTTGTTAAATTCATTTATTTATATAATTAAATAAATTCACTAATTAATAGTATTTCAATTAAATTTAAATACTACCTTTCATAATGTATTAAATTAAATTTAATACATATTCCTCAATAGTCCCATTTTAAATAAATTTTTAATTTATTTCATTCCCTCACATTCTTTATTTCTACTAAGCCATGATTAAATTAAATTTTATTTAATTTAATCCTAAATCCAACCTAGATGCTATCCTACACACATCACTTTCTATCTAATAAACCTATTCACTAATTAACTAAGGTTAATTAGGATAATTTTTGGATTCCTACATCCGTTAGTCCTAATTATTTTCTCACACGTGTGACCAAATTTCCAAAAATGACCCTTTTCAAAAATTGCTAAAATTTGCACAAACAAGGCTTCTTACATTTTATGACACTTCTTACACATTCTAAAATGATGAAAATGGACTTTTTCACTTACACATCTCTTACACACACTTACACATGTACTTGAAGTACACATTGACCTTTCACATCCCAAGTTTCTCACACGTGTGAGCAAGTCTTGGACTTTGCATGGCTTACGTGTCTCCTTGGTGACACCTATGTGGATTCCACATAGATTCCACCTCACCCCAGGCCTCCAAAATCCTATGAATACGACCCTTGTCTCAAGAAAAAGACATTCCTTTTTGCATTAGAGTTATTATGCTAGTTTAGACTTAGAATTGCTTTCATAGAAGTTTCTAACAATTTGGTAGTTGCTAAATTTCTTTCAAGTTTGTAGACTTAGTTTCATCTTAGTGATTTAGCTTCATCCATTTTCTTTGCACACTTGCATGCCATAGAGCTTGATGATTTCTTTCATAGCTCCTCCTTGAGCTTCCTTGTCCTCTTGCATTTGAGTGCTTGCTGGTTGCTTTTGTAGCTTCCTCTTGAGAATCTCAAATCCTCATCATACTTGCATTTTAGTGGGATCTATACTTATGTTGGGAGAGCACACCCACAAATATCTCTAAGAGCTAAAATCAAGCAAGTCTTGGGTGCACTTGCTTATTGCTCATCAAAGGTTGTGGTGAAAATTAGTATTTTTTAATAAGTTTATGAACATGCTAAAATATATTTGAATATGCTCTTTATCATTAACGTTTGCATGTTTGAACTTGTTCTTAACAGGAGAATTTTCATCATATACATTTTGGCACGCCCGGTGGGACCCACAATCCCATTTACTAACTATTTCTCTTGATTTTGTGAAGGTTTCCCATGAATTTCCTGGACAGACGTCTCTGCATGACCAGAGGCATCTCTACCTAGAAAGAGACGTCTCTACACACAAGCATCTCTGCACACAGGTGTCTCTACCTATCAACAGGTGTCTTTAGCTCTAGACAGACGTCTTCACTAGAAATAGTTTTTCTCTCATTTTATTTTGTTTTAATTAGTAAAACTTCAATTTGGAAATCACATTAAGGTGAATGATCATTAGTAAACAACCTAACTGTATCTGCAAATGAATAAAAATACATGAAACTAATGAAATCATTGTTTTTGTGCAGATAGGTGTCTCTACATGCACATAGGTGTCTCTACTAGAAGAGGGAGTTTTTGTTTGTGTTGTTTTTTTAAGCTGATTAAGTAAATTTTTTTAACATATTAAGGTAAAAAATCACTATATTTTTGTCATTAGAAACCTTTCTATGCATTTAAGACTTAGTGAGAGGATAAAACTTTCAAGCATTGGTGTTTAACTTTTGGTTTTGTGTAGACAGGTGTCTCTACCTATACATATGCATCTCTACCTATACACAGGTGTCTCTAACTGATAGGTGTCTCTGCCTATAAACAAGCATCTCTGATAGATAGACATCTCTGCCTGATTTCTGTATGTTTCTATATTATCTTGCACTTTGAGTTTTCTAATTTGAGTTTTTGGAAGATACTGACATTTTGTGACTTCTAACAATAATTTTGCATAACGTTGACCAAGATTTGACCACTCTAAGACTACTAACTTGTTTGTTTTGTAGGACATTGTTAGAAGACCAAACACACCAAACTACTTATCAAAGTTGTTTTGTAGGTTACCAAGGAAATTCAATCAAACATTGTGTTTTCTTAATGATTTCTTAGGAACCTAGCATTAAATAGGAAGTCTTTTTCTATAGATAATGATTCATTAGCTATGGGATTATGCTCTTTTCTCCAAGTGAGAAAACCAGAAACCCAGAACCTTTTGAATTGTGGTCTTGAAGAAAAGACTTGGAATTAATTATTTGTTTGATGTGTTTGGTAGAAAACCTCGTTGGATAGGAGATTATGCTCTTTTCCCCTTGAGGGAAAACCATAAATCCAAACTCCTTCTTGGGGCCAATCCATGCATTTACTTTCAATCCTTTAGATGGGCCTGTCGGAGAGGTAAAAGGCTCCCAGGAACAACCCATGTGAGAACAAGGTGTAAGCCCACCACTCACTAGTAGAATTTGGGCAATAAATGACCAGGTGACTAAAACTTTTAGTCACATGACTAAAAATAATCATGTTCTACCCATTTTTTGCAATTCACAAATATAAATGACTAAATAAATGACCAATTTGTTCATCAGGTAAAATCACAACTAAAATGACTAAATAAATGACCAATTTGGTCATCGGGTAAAATGACTAAATAAATGACCAATTTGCTCATCGGGTAAAATGACCAAATAAATGACTAAATAAATAACTAAATAAATGACCAAATAAATGACTAAATAAATAACTAAATAAATGACCAAATAAATGACTAAATAATTAGTCACCCTAATAATAAAAATGAGTAAATGAATGATTAATACTCCTTTACACATTAATATTTGATAATATCGTATACTTATAGTCTTAGAAGTTGCATTTCAACAATAATGTGTTTTTTCCAATAGACTTATTATGCGAACATTATTCTGTGTGCTCTAATATTCTGTTCACCAATAGACTTATTGTTGCATTTCACATTAACTATTCTATGTGCTCTATAATTTTTAGATATTTCATTATTTTGTTTGTATCCCAAGGTGAACTTTAGTAGTTATGCCATTATTCAAATATTGTTGATACATATGTTTAATTTTCAGGCAAGGTCGAGCCAGCCAAAAGATTATTCATGGTCAAAATGTGCCAAGCGTGGCTATTCATGTGTTATCACTAAAAGTTTGAATTTAATTATCTGTTATATTATTTAGATACATTTATCAAATGCGCTCAATATTGTTCTCTTCTCTTCCCAAACCTCTTTTTTGTATGTAGTGAATCCCAACAAATGGGATGCCTTACTGTTCTTCAACCTACACCCAGATGCTCCAATTGATGACACCAGTCTACATGGTAGTTTTGATAAATGATCTAAAAAGTATGTAAATCTTCAAACATCTCTACAATTATAAATTTTAACATAATTACATCAAATTGCATCTGCTTAATGCAGCGGTTGATGACAAGGGTTTAATAGCCTCCCGTGGATTCTATAAGTTTAGTGGTTTTATCAGGCATTAACAATTCGAGCTTTTGGTGCAATGACAACCACCCAATCTAACAACATATACAGACTTCTCTACACTAATTGTTGGCAAAATGGTCAGCACTCCCCTCGGGATTCGTGACATGGCTTGACCACCTCCTATGTCCTCTATAAGTCTAGTGGTTGTATCGGGCATTAACAGGTCGATATTTTGGTGCACCGGCAACCACTACTTGTAACAAGTGGTATCAGAGCTTGGTCACAGGTTCAAATCCCCTTAGGTAATGCTGAGGGGTAGATTGTTGGAAAAATGGTCAGTAGTCCCCTTGGGATTTGTGACATGGCTTAACCACCTCCTATGTCTTCTATAAGTCTAGTGGTTGTATCGGGCATTAACAGGTCGATATTTTGGTGCAACGACAACCACTACTTGTAACACTAATTTGGTCATCAAGTGAAATCACAACTAAATAATTGGTTAGACAAATAAAAATGACTAAATAAATGACTAATTTGGTCACTGGATAAAAAATACAACTAAATAATTAGTCACTGCACAAATAGAAATGACTAAATAAATAACTAAATTTTACCACCAAAATTTGACGCCAAAATCACATCAAAACAAAGGCAAGAGTAGAAGGTAAATACCAAGAATTTAGGTAACAATTATATAGGCATCAAGAAATTAGTAATTACTTGGTCCATACTATTGGGGTAATATACAATTGCACCCTATATTTACTTAGTTAAATCATGAATAAGAGGACATATCAACTCCCTTGATCGATAGAATTATTTGTCATCTCTATATCATTCATCTCCTTGATTGATAGTATTATGTGTCATATTTCTCATTAGGATGAGTTTACTTAACACATTTTCTCTTACATGCAATTCAACTTCTTTTGGGATACTTTCACACCTTGACCTTTGCATCCTAGTGTGTAAATATTACAATTCATTTCCTTTGTTTTACATACTATTGAATACATATATTGAAATTATTTATTTTCAAAAATAATTTAATTGTTTTAAATTCCATCTACACCCGTCTCATGTCATAAATCTAGCTTTCAGGTGATTTCAAAATCGATTAATAAACACCATTTAGAGATATTATAATCTCTCTCTCTCTCTCTCTCTCTCTCTCTCTCTCTCTCTCTCTCTCTCTCTCTCCCCCAGCCCCAATATTTTGAAAGAATTGGGTGCTTTTATTCATTGTATAATCAATTCAATGTAGTGACTATATCTTATATTTTTCAATTTTAGTTTCATGTTATCATGCATGGATATGGTATTAATTTCTAATTTTATGTAACCAATTCACCAACCTAATTTCTAAGGCTCCTTTTCACTAACACTATTACATAAGAAGGTAGTTTTAGATGTTTTTTAAGATGAAATTAATATTTCATCTTAAACATTTGAATAATTATTTGAATTATCTTTAAATAAAAATTAAAACTATTTCAATTATCTTAAATTAAAATTAAGACACTTAGTAATAATATTTTGTATATTGATTGGTTGACTTTGAGTTTGATTTTGTGAATTAATTTTTTATAGTAAATTTCTTTAAATGTTAATAACAAATGAGTAGTTTATAAAACAATTTTAGAGATTAATTAATTTAATTATAAATCTTAAATGTATAATTAGTAATAACTCATTAAAGAAAATAAATATTAATGGGATTATAATTACTTTTAAATATGATAATTTTTTTTGCAAATTTAATATTATATAAAATCTAGTACATATGTACCTTTTTCTCATCGGTGGCAATGGCAAAGGAATGGAGGGAATTGAAATTTTCATCTCTTCAACACTTTTATCTTGGGGTTACATTTCTAGAAGTTGTTCTTTCACGGAGTTTTTAGGAAGTCAAAGGAAGCCCACCATATTTATTATAAATTCAATAGTCGGTTGCAGAGATCTTTGGTGGTTCTGCAGTTGCATCTTACTAGGCATTGAAGTTGGCTTTGCTAATCAGGTTAGTTTAACTCAATCTCACCCACCCGTGGTAGTGCTTTTATTAATTTTTCTGCACTCTACCATTTTCTTCTCGTGTGTTAGGGCTCCATAGATTTTTCCTACAATATTATTGTTAACTCCAATCAAGATTTTAAATTTCCTACTGATGCCTTCACATCATTATTTTTTCATATGACAATATTGTTCAATTTCATATTCGATTTGGGTCTTTTCTTATCATTAACACACATGTATATGATCTTCTTCTACCATTTTAGTTATTTTACAGGCAGATATTTTCAAACCATAACCCATAATTTCATGTTTGGCATAGAGATTGGATTGTTTCTTAGTGTTTATTTCAGAAAAAATGATTGAAAACATTTTTGTATCATTCTCCTTTTTTTCTTTTTTTTTTAATCTCTTGCTCTATATCTTCACTAGTGTTGTCTTACCCTCTGCCCCCATGCCCTTTCTTAAGTGCATTATTTGCAAAAATTTAAGCATCTAGTGTGTACCCATGACATGCTTTTAGTCTACATTAGGGTTTGACCCACTGACATAAACAAAAAAAATTGGAAAAAAATGTGTAGAAGATTTTTGTACATCTATACAGCTTTTGTGTAGATAAAAATTGCAATCTTCTAGACAACTACTTTCCAAAATATTTGTTCAACTTACCCCCAGAGAGTTCAAATACGGTTATTCTGTCAAGGAGTTACATGGAAGAGGGAATTTCCCTATTTCAAGAGGTGTGAAGATGGATTATATTTAGACACTACAAATATTGATCCACCGAAGTCTCCTAAATTGTAGATTTTCAGACATAAGATATCCATTGTACCACTGGTGTTTCTAAATTTTTTTTATTGAAGTTTGGGAAACCTTTTGGCATTGAGGACCCTATGAAAATAGGGGGCCTCTATTATCCATTCTTGGTTTTCTTATTTTTCCACTTCCTTGGAGCATCGCTGAAGCTCTTGTTACTGCTGAATTAGGCACCATGTTTCTAGAGAATGGTGGGCATGCTATCTGGATTTCAATAGAATTTGGCCCATTTTGGGGATTCCAACAAGGTTGGTGGAAGTGATTTAGTGGAGTCATTGATGCACATCTCTAACCTATCCTAAAGGTTTCATTTCTGGACAAGGAACAAAGACACGAGCAAAGGTTGTTAAAATTCCTATTACACCTCCTAGTTGCATTTTCGTGAAAGACTCTAATTAAGTTGTTTCCTCAAATCCTTTTGTGCATACCCTACAATCTTTTGGTTTATGAGACCACACTCTCTTAAGGAATATTGCCTATATTTTTTATGTTTGATGGTTATCCATCAATTATTTGAAAGTGCTCAAATTGGCATAGGCAGATTTAGTCTAGGAAAGGTTGTGAAATTTGGCATTTGTGAACTGTTCATGTGTCTTTCTATGCTTTTGCATGCATACCTTCCGGGGAAGATGTGGTGACAACTTAGAATTAAAAATTTAGCTATCTAAGAGGAGTCATGCACTCCAAGCTATTCAAAGTAGAATTACATCTCATATTGCATGTTAATCAGTTAGAAGCTAGTGCATAGATATCTATATATTAATTTGTATATTAATACATATATTTATGAGTCTCCTGGTTGTGTTTTTGACCTATTAATAAGTAACCTAAGTTTTAGTAATTAACAATATAGTTTCTAAGCCTTGTTGAGCTTCCTCAATTTGTATGCACATCTTTTAGAACATCTCCTTTGGTAGTGTCGATAAACCTCCTTTCAACTAACCATTCATTCATCCCTTTTCACCAGTATCTCAACATATTGGTTTATCAATTAAGATGAATAGAAACCAACGTTATTTAGATATGGAATATTTTAATTCCTTCGAATGGTCCAGGAATAGATTGAGACTTTTCTTCAAAATTTTCAAATAAATACATACACATTATGTCTCGAAATTAGTAGGAATCGATGAAACTTTATCTAGTTAATCATTGTTGTGATTCCCACCTAATTACAGAATCTAACTCTATGGTTTAGTTTTGGAAGTCATTTTGATGAACCATTGAACTGTGTATTTGAACTGTTAATATTATTTACATTCTTTATCCTATGCATGCCTTGTTATGACTGAAATCAGAAATGGTTGTGGATGAATGTGTTACCATTGTAATGGTATTCTTTTATATTGAAAGATTTAACGGTGAAATGAATTTTTGTGATGAAATTTCTATGAATGTTGCTAAAAAAAATTGAATACAGTTTGGATGTTTATGTTTCTCTATTTATTAGTGGGACTTGAACTATCAACTATATATTTGAATCAATATTTGGTGTTGAATTAAAATAGAGTCTAGAGCCATGAATTTTAGGAGAGTCAAACTAGTGTAGGAGCAACTACAGACCAAGGTTCACCATGAGGTCTCATGAAGGAGACATGAAGGAAATAAGTCTAATGAGGTCTATATGACCACTTCATTATGTAATTATGGCTAATAAGACCATTAGAAGTCATATTGGGTCATTATGATCAAATTATCAAAATATTGCTATGTTGAGCAACCTAGGCCTAATAAGGCTATGTAATGGGCTTAAGGATGACTTAAGATTCTAAGTTTGAGTTAATAATTATGTTTATAAGATCTTTTGAATGACCATGTTAATGTAATAGGGGAGTTTGTTATGTTTCAAGGTTGAAAAGAGTCAAACGTTGTTAAAAATAACAAATACACATAATAGTTTTCCATAAGACAAACCAACCCAAGGGCGGTTACAAGGTGGTTTTCAGTTTCCAAGGTTGGAACTGGCTTTAAATATGTTGTAATGATCGAATTTGAGGGGAGGAAGTGGATGTAAAACGTTGATATCAATAAAATTTGGATTTTTTGCATAACTATCTTTATTTTTATTATGAAACAGTCTAATTTCATGCCTTATTATGTGTCATAGGATTAATCTATTGGTACCGATGGAGGCCTGAATACACTTCATTTTAGCTATTGAATCACCCAAATCCATTAAGTATTGGCTGAGATATTCACATTTTGGTGGAGGTTGTCAACACCCTCATCTAGGGTATCCAGTAAACAATAAAATGTAGTTCTTTTGTATTGTACGTTGATCAAAGTTCCATAATTGGTCAAATGAAGGGGGAAAATGTATATTATGTTTCTATATTGTATGTAGGAGGCCATGCATCAGAAGGCACGTGGATCCAATAGGAGGGATGTCTGATTTTGTGTCACAAAAAAAGGGTTTCCAGAGTTGGTAGTCAAAGGAAAATCTGGTTGGATGATCAAAAAGAGTTGTACGATCCTGTAACTTTTGTAAAAGGTAGTTCTTGATGTTGCCAACAAATTTTGTTCCTTCCAGAAAATTTATTCTTGAGGTCTAATAGGTCAAACAATTTGATTTCTAAAAACTGTCTCGAACTGGACAGAATTGTTGAAGGTTGGTCTGACTTGTGAGTTTGATCAGAGAAGTAAATTTGTATGGGAAGTTATGGATTAGGGATGAGTATGGGTAATTTCTAGGAGTTTCCAAAAGAATAAGAACAAGGCGTCACTTATTTGAATTCATGATAGTGACTGTCTCAGTAGGTAATGGTTATAACTGTTATTGTTTGACAGTTTGGAAGATCAGAAGTTTTATCTGATGATGTTATCATATTGTTTGGTGGAAGTCAATATAATGGAAAGTACAAGGAGAGTGTTCATTGAATTTTATGTTGGCCAAGGTTCTATGGCTAAAGATTTGATCCAATTTAGGGGATCCATGGATTGATCCTATGTTCATTGCATTGTGAGTTGAGACACTTAGGAAGAATGATCAGATTTGAGAGCAAGAATTGAGGAGCTTGGAGATTGGTCCAAAAAGATGAAGGAGTGTGAGATTATCAAAAATGAATCCTTGACAAGGTAGAGTTGTTATAATAAAAATAGGAAATGGAGACTTTCCTAGTAAATGCTAATGGGCCCATGATGCCTCTGCATCACAAACTTTTGGAAATTGTGAGAAGACTTTAAAAATTTAAACTCTTGTTATCCTGTTATCAAAGAATGGCAACCTTAGCTTGCATCTGGTGAATTTTATCGGGAATATTGGTAAATAGTGTGATTCAAGTTGTTCAGTCTTACTTAAATACAAGAGAGCACAGCCTTCGGAGACAAATTCTAACTCCTTATTTTTCTGTCCCCTTGCCTTCCATTCTTTTTGGCGATGACCTACAAAATTATCTTTTGTCTGAAATATTATTTTTTAGTGTTTAGGGGAATCAATTCCAAATCTCATAAACATAAATGTACTGTGCTACCACCTATTAGTAGCCAGTTGCTGAGTAGCAGCCCTGTTAGGACCTGTACAACCAACCGATCAAACCAGGATACCAATAGCCTAGTATCAAGAGGTGAACACAACATATAATCACAACCCTTGGAGCACCAAACAGCTTGAAAAAATTTGTGACTGATATAAGGTTTCATCATGGAAGGCACTATCCTGGTTACTGTATGGTTTCAAACCTACAATCTTGTCCAACACTTTCAATACCTATTAGAAGATTTCAAACCTACAACCTTGTCCAACACTTTCAATACCTATTAGAAGATTGTTGTAACAATAATAATATGGACACAACATTTTACATAGGTCGTGATCCTCTAGGACTAATTTGCACAATTGATGGGATGTACAATTAGATTTAGTTATGAAGGAACCCAGAATCAAAATGACCAAAGGAAAGAAAGATTGGAAATCCAGAGATGAACAAAATCAGCACTTCCTTAGCATGGAACTAGCACTTATGAACTGGCCAAGGCTAGTGGTGAGTGCTAATTGATATTTCAACGGAGTGTTTAGATCACATGGTTTGCCCAAGAACATTTTCAATTATAGGGACAACAGATTCCCCAACTCCTTTTGGCAAGACTTGTTTTGTTTGACTGCTACCATGCCCACTACTAGTGCTAATTATCACCACACACAAATGATTAGGCAAAGATAGTGAATATGTGTAATGGAGGATATTTGACAAAATATGTCGAAAATCACCATGTGATAGGTATCGAATGGTTACACCCTAGAGAGTATTGATACAACACCACCCATTACATGCCCATCAGCATGACTACATTTAGGCACTGTAAGTATATGATGCACTGAAGTTCACTGATTTAGTGTTTACTGACATCAAAGCACCAATAACTGATTTGATGGAATATAGCTGAGATATTTTAAGGCCACTTAAAAATTATTTGCACTTGCAGAAAGCCCAAAATCACACGAGAAGCTCTGCACAAATTGACAAAATGTTAGAGATTATTTGAGCTTGGAGATATGATGTTTTTGTACCAGTAGCCTTTATAGGCAGACCTCCATTGAGCAAGGTGAGGCTGAAAAACTCAAACCACACTTTTGTGGACCATACACAGTTTTGAGGAGAATGGTGATATGGCCTATGTGATAGAGTTGCCAACTAGCAAGCGGATCCACAATGTTTCCATCATCTTGCCCCAGAAGGGCATTGGTCCAGCATATTGATTGCACCATTAGTTGATCTACCGCCCCTAGATGATCAGAAGAAAGTTATATTGGTCAAATGCAAGCATACGAAACTGTATAATAGGACTGTAATTTAATATTTGGTCCATTGGAAAGGCCCACTAGCAGAGGATGTTACCAGGGAGGGGCTATAGACATTTCAACAAACGACACTACATTGCTTGTGTGCAAGCAATCCCAAGAAAGGTAGAATTGTAATGTGCCCATTCCATTAATTCATCATGAAACATCCGATAAGCCCATTCCTTTAATTTTCCTGATGGGCTGCAGGAAACATTCTCTTTAAAGGGAGGTTGCAATTTGAGAAAATTAGAAAGAATAATTAATGTTGAATGGCATTTTTTGTTTAATTTATCAGCTTTTGATAGTGCATTAAGGGAGTTACCATTTGAATTTCAAAGAGGGCAGTTATGCTGTCAGAGCCAGGGCAGTTAGTTAAGGTGGCATTTGTCTTGAATATCATTTTTGTTATTTTGTGGATGCAATCAGATCATGGTTGTGTTGCATTCTTATCCCTCCTTTGCACCATAAAATGAGGTGTTCAGCTGTTAGAAGGATCTTTTGCTATTATATTCTACATTAATGTTCTATAGCTTATTTGAGGATGAAATCCCTTGACTCTCAAAAGCAAAGAACAAAACCTGTTTGGCTCCTATCACCAATCTCAACCAGGGGCTGCAATTGTGTTGTCAATACTCTCTTGCAGGTCATCACATGTTTGGTGGTTTGTCACAACTGTACACAACACACTATGGATCAGTTTTGAATAGTCATTTGCAGATCATCCGGTGTTGTAGTTTGGAATGGTAACAAGTTGTAGTTTATCTGTGTAATCTAGTTTAAACAATATTTCAAATTTGAGTGTTTCTTGTAAATTCAGTGTAGTAATTTATACAATTTTGTAAAGGATATTACATGTTCATTCCCTAATGGAGCATTTAAGATATTTGAAGTCCTATAGTAAAGGCTTTTACTTAGTGCTAAAGATTTTGATGGTCACTCATTGTAATGGGATTCTATAGGTTGCTAGTGAATATTAACTATCAAATCTGAAAGATGAAAGAGTCATTTGGGCCTTGCGATGTGCAGAGATGCTGAAAGGTTTGAAATTTCATGGTTAAAGATGAGGCATATAAATCCCACAACGTGGTTCACTCTTGTGTAATATCTTGCACATTGGATAGATGAAAGTTCCCTCCATCAGGGTCTCTTAAATGGTGAGGAGTGTCTGAAATGTCAATGTTGTGATGGTATTAAAGTCTTTTCTGGTCACTTTTGTTTTAGTACATTATATGTACCATGTTTGTTCTCTCAAGTTGTAGGTATACCTAGTTGTAGAGATTGATTATGCCAGTTGCCTTATTTAGTTTGTATTGTAGGTTTGTTGATTATAGGTGTTGCTGGTTATATTTGCTACCAAAATTCTAGCATAAAGCATTATGTTATTATAGTTTGTATCTTCTTTTCTGAAAAAGCAACAACAAAAAACGTAACAGAACCTAAACGTCAAGAAAATATCAGGACCCAAAAATGAGCCAACAGAACCAAAAGCTAATATCTCTCTCATATGCACCATGCAAACATGGTAGATACAACATAGAGATGCTTCTTGTGTTAGTAAGCCATTGCTGATTAAACATAATGTCTTCCTATACTTTGTAAAAGTGGATTTTATTTGCTTTATAGCTGGTGCCCAGCTTGAGAAACTTTTAACCTTTGCATATTCAAAGGTATAATAAAATATTCCATGAAATAGAATCAATGTTCATGGTCTATCATCTCTTCCGTTATCATGGTTTTATGAATGTAATTCCATTGCAAGCAATAATCATTGTATTGTGACATTGTTTGAGGTGGTTACAATTTTTCGAATAAATGCATAAATTAGTGTGGGGGGTTTTCTGTGCTAAAAATTTATTTAAGGATTGTGAATTATTTGCACAAATAATGTCTGGGCACATGGTTTGTTTTCTGTGTAAGTGCCTATTACTTGTAGATTTAAAAATTTACCATTCACTTTTTAAAAAATGTTCCTAACCATCTCTGTTTCTAGCCCCCTTCAATAGTTACAGATGATGTATGTGCTGCATGTGATTTCAATCATCTTGGTAAAACACGTCTTCGACAACTTGAGTGGGTTTGGTGAGGAGAAACTTATATGGAAAAAAGAAGGTTATCCGATAACTTGTAGATCTATAATATGTGAAATTAAGCATTTTGATGCTCAAGCAGTTGTGTTTAATCTTAAATTTGTAAATCATAACTATTATTAATAATTGATCTTATATATACTTCTAGAAAGTGGATTATGTTTTTTAATACAAGGGATATTGTGTTATGGTGGCAGTGAATACTATCATTTAAAAAATCAAATAGAGTCTCAGTAGGTTGCCACTGGAGAAGGTCAATTATCTCATTTTTTTCATGATCTACCTAAAGAAGAGCAAGAGACACGACTTAAAGATCGTCTTAAGAAGTACTGACAAAAGGTAAAGCTTGTATTGCATTCATTTTGGTTAGCATATATTGGCAACTACATATTAAATGATTATTCTCATATCAGCTTTCTAACTAGCATTTTATAGGTTTATAAACGGGTCATAGATAAGCCTATTACTGAATGACGGGTTGCTGGGATATGCATGCGTGAGAATCCTTTCTATTCAGATACTATGCGCAGGTCTACTTGTTATATTCATTTTGTCTCTGGATTAAATTGATCCCTCTTTCATTTTTGGCTAAATGCTTTATTTTCTATAAACAGCTTCCAAGACAGAAGATACGAGTATAAAGGTCTCAATAAAGTCTGGAAGGGGAAATTTGGAGAAGCCAAGGCTAGTGGAAATCCAATAAAGATTCAAGAAGCACAGGTATTTCCTTATTGTTGACGCCATAGCTTGTTTAGCCATGTGAGTATATGAGGGGGTTAGTAATTAACTGATTATTATGTACTTAGGGGTTCTTAATCTGGTCACTGTCAGAGTGACTGTATGACTTTTGAAATGCTTTTTCTTGATGGTATCAATTGAAAATGATATTGTTGTCTCTTTGTTTATAGGATATGGTAGTGGTTTATGATTCTCTTTAGTTGGCACACAAGTGTATTCTTAATTCCTTTTATGGCTATGTCATGCGCAAGTATGCCTTTAATAAATGAATTGATTGTGTTTGCATTATTAAGTTCTTGGAGTTGCATGTAAGCTCTTCTTTCATGTATATGTTGTGTTACTATTTATTTTTTAGCTCAACAAGTTTCAATGTGAACTGTATATAGGGGGGCCGGATGGTATTCGATGGACATGGTTGGAGTGGTTACATACACTAGAGCTAAGATAATTCAAAATGCTAGATCCTGTTCCCTTAAACATGTCACATGACCTAGCATTCTATCAGAATGGGACCCTGTAGGTCTATATAGAAATGAAATCAACTTCACCAATGAATAGTGGCTCAAATTTTACCACCTACTGCACAAATCTGAATTGAGCTTATCAAAAATCTCTGTAGTATACAAAAATTGATTTTCATCTCCATTTCTCTTATACTAGTCACTCCTACTGTCATTAGACAGTCCATGTTTTGCATGCTTGTGCTAGCCTACTTTAGTTGGTCCTGTCTTTGTTATGTGTTCTTTATGAGTTTAGTGTAACCAATCACATGCAACCGTGTCTTTTGTTTCCATCCTATTTCTGAACTTATACTATATGCTCACTTGAATCCTCTTTAATAGGTGTAGCTACAATTAAGTCTCTTAGATGTGCTGACTATAATGGATCTAGTATGCAAATTTATATAATTACAGTAACATCTTATTTTTTCTAATACTTGAAACTTAACATTGTCTTATAGCTATAAGTATTTGACCACTTGTAAATTAGGTGCATCTGATGTTTTTAAGTTTGTGTTTTGTCTTTTGCAACTTATTTCCTTTTTGGCTTTAAAATCTCATTTTGATAGTTTAACTTTAAACTTTACTTGCTCAAATGCTCACTCTCTGGTGTGCAGATCATAAGTTTACACAACAAGAACTTTCCGCCTACAGACCTATTTTGACTCCCTGATGGGTAAGCTTAGAAACCTGGAATGCAAGACTATAGGTGTCTTGAATGTTAATATTGGAAGATATAGAGCAATTTCACTATTTTAATATGTGCTTGAAATCTGAAGTGCCTTAATTCTATAGATCATAACAATATTGATGTTGGTTGCTGTTATCTTCATTCCCATTGGATTTTGTGTTCTCCTTGCTTCTCGGAGTGTATAAACTATAATCCCATCCTTCTGAATTTGAATTACCTTCTTTAAGCTTGTTTTAATGTTCTAGATAATGGAGACTTGCACCATTAAATTGTTGTTGTTAAGTTAATTTTTTGCATTGAGTGAAAACTGAGACTCCTATCTCTATCTTGCACGTGGTTGAAATTGTTTATAGTTATGAGACTGAATGCATTCCACAGAATTATCAACTCAAAAAGTTGGCCTACATTCAAAATGATTCAATTCTCAAAAATTTCTCTATAGTCTTAAAGGTGAGTAATTGGTTTTACATAGGTGCAGTAGAGATGTAAATTGTAGAATTTCTAACTTTTGAATATTGCATTAAGCTTTCTATGGTCTTCAGAAAACTAAAATAAACCATGGTAAGATTGGCTTTAAGATTCTTGTACTGACCTTTTTTTTCCTATTTGTCTCAAATTTTGAGAATTCAATCCTAGACAACACTTGTGGTCGTAAGTACATTTACCTTTTGAATGATTTGCCATCTCCTTAGGCAATTTAATCAAAGCTTCAAACCATCATGGCATTTGCACACTTTTTGAATAATATGTTGTTTCTTGAGGCTTTGTTCAAACCATTATGTCATATTTGTAGATGCATGGACTAGCATATATATAGGTTCATGTACTAATGTTTTAGGGTTTTGTGAAGTAAAATGTATTCAAAGGTCAAGCTAATTAAATTAGATGTTGAAAAATTCTCTGAAATTAGGATTATATAGTTTCCTAAGTTATAATGAGTAAAGTGGGTCAGGGATATTAGTTTATAGAATTATAAGCTAATATGATAGTGGTCAAAAGAAGCAAGTGTTGTTCAACATTATAGGTGTGGGAAATAGTCCCCATGTACAATTGTATCAAGGCTTAAACATAGGTGATAGTAGAGGAGACTAGAATACTATAGTCACAGATGCATCTTGCTTGGATATTAATAAACCATGTTCTTCTAAGCTGTGGTCCTACATCATTATATGGACATAAAATACTATCAATACCGGAAACATAAGCTTTCAACTGGGAGAACAGTATAAGATAGGAAACCACAAATATACGCTAGATAAGAATAAACCTGAATCATATGGCTGCTCAATATAAAAATTAAATGAAGTTTCCTTGTTGAATATATTCTTGAGAATGCAAACAAAAGGATGACAGATTGACCTTTCTTCAGAAAAACTTTTTAGATGCAAGACTTATTGAGAGGATCAGAAATTCGAGATGAGGAAAAGAATAATGGGCATTACTAGCAGGATATTTAATATAGTAATTTGAACTCTTACTGATTGCATTGAGTTATCTGTATCATTTTTCTCATAGTTGTATTATAATATGAGTTTTTGTTTTTCATATTTGGACTCTTCTTGCTGGTGTCCTTACTAAAATTGTGACTAGTCTATGTGCTACATACTTTTCCATAGACATCAATCTTGACATCTTACTAGTTTTATTTTAAATGATCTAAGTCATAGTGATTTAATAAAAAAACTTATAATCTTTATATAAATAGAGATAATTTATTTCTAGTTCTATTATTTTTGCTATCCTTTTATAATTCTTGCTACATCCAGATTCCATCATTCTTAGAAAAAGTGTTGAAATGACACATTTATGCTGTGTATGTTCTAGGGATCCCAAGAAGAAGCTGACAATATCATATCCATGTGTTATGCTTAATGTTGATGTGGAAAGGAACAACACTAATGACCAATACTAGATGAGGTTGCTAGTTATAATAAATGCTGAAAGTTTATTTGATTTTTTTTATCATATATTTATCTTGTACGTCATGTCTCATATTCTTAATACTGCTTGACAATTTCTTACTACAATGCTAAGACCTTGGAAAATTCTATCTGGTGGACATATACATCAAGAAGTGAATGTTCCATTGAGTTTGAAGTGGATGGACTATACAAGGTAATAAATTTGTACCGTATTTAACAATTTTATTATTTTGGTATATATGACTGGTTATTTGTGATGATCTATTTTTTTGTTTAATGGGCAATAGGCAATGATTCTACTAGCGTCTAAGGAATAAGGTGTTTTAATTAAGAAGCGTTATGTTGTTTTTAATGATGATGGCACCCTAGCTAAACTTAAAGGTTTTGAAATAAAGCGTCGAGGTGAATTGAAGCTTATAAAAGTTTTCTAGGTATAATTACCACTAGAAAGCTACATTGCAAGAAATGAAGTAGAAAAATAATATAATATATTAGCTGCATAAATATTTGATGTTATGGTTATCTACTGTAGCTTTTTTAGAAAAGATTTTCTTTAAATAATGTTCTATATTTGAGAAGATATCTAGTGATAAAATTTTGTAGAGAGAGCTGTTATAGGTTTTCATTTCCTTATACTAAATTCTATAGAATTTCAAGCCCGATCGTAAAGTATATTTCTGAATACTTCTTCCACCCTACTTGACATGTCAATTGTGATTTTTAGGCACAATGACCCATTGATATGTCAAGGGAAATTTAGCATCTTTTATATCCATAGTTACCAGAAGATGTAGGGGTATGGGTGCTGGTATAGGGATGAGACACTAATTCAATTAGGACACATGAGTAAATGAAAAAAAGAAATGACCATATTATATAAATGTAGTTGCCACAAATTATTGTACATTGAATAACTTCACCATTGAGTTTAAAGTATCACTAGTCATCCTCCCCTTAGGCTTTGCTACCGTTGAACTATAGATGGAAAAACTTGAAATCATGTTTAATGGAAAGTACTAGTATATATGGTATGATTATTCTTTAAAGGGTACTAGCTCAATGGAAGAGCACCTACTTTACAAGTAGGAGGATGATGGTTCGATTCCATCGTGCCTTAATATGACTAAATATATGGCTAAATTAATGACTAAATATATGACTAAAATAAGAACTAAATATATGACCAAATAAATGATCAAATAAATGACCAAATAAATGACCAAATAAATGACCAAATAAATGACTAAATAAATGACCAAATAAATGACTAAATAAATGACCAAATAAATGACCAAATAAACTACCAAACAACCAAATAAATGACCAAATAAACTACCAAATGACCAAATAAACTACCAAATGACCAAATAAACTACCAAATGACCAAATAAATGACTAAATGTATGATCAAATCAATGACCAAATAAATGACTAAATATTTTAGTCATAAATTTGGTGACGAGATAAATGACTGCCAATAAATTACCACTGCTCACGTGACCAAATTTGGTCATTTATCTACAATTTTTGGTAGTTTATTTGGTCATATATTGCTATTTTTATACTAGTGACTCCAACTCACGTTAATGAAATTTTCTTTTTGGGGTTAAAGCCTCGGAAGCTAGATGACATTTGAGCTTATACATGGCTCTCACCTAACATTTAGTAGGGCCTCATGGTCTTAATCATGTTTACATGACTACTTGTATCAAGGTGCTTTGTGGGGCTACATGTCCTAGTCACGCTTGTGTGGACACAAAGAGTGTGTTCGAATGGAGATCCTTACTAAAAGCCATTAGTTAGAAGCCACCCATTTTACCTCTGAAAGGTTGATAATCTGCATGTGGGGAGAATAGTAATCTCCCCAAGACACTCACCATATCTAGCCCCCTTCAACGTTAACACTTTGATAATACAACATCATGGAGCCATTGCATGCTTGGTGATGGTCGTATTCTAAGGATTTGTTGGGTGTGTTCCTAAGTCAGTGAGAAAAGGTTTTCAATCTCATCCAACTTCCTTTTAGGGATAAAGAGTGTGCTTGTTACTTTCATTGCAAAATCAAATCCTAATCTAGTCCTATTTCATTTGGGGATCATCATTTTATCACCCAAACATGAAGACTTTAAATCAAAACCAATCCTAGGTTTGCATAATCACAAGGGCTTGTTTCACCTAGGTTTGTTCCAAACCTTTAAATCCAATCAATCCTTGAGGCTTTGTTCCTTTTTAATCCAATCTCATCAATCAATTTAATCCTAAATCAAATCAATCAATCCAATTCAATCAATCCAATCAATTATCATGACTTAATCATTAGTCCAAGTTGCTTCAAGTTCACCAAATCATTTTCTTTCCATACCTCATCAACTATCCACCCTTCTTCAATTCAACCATCCTAAGGTCACTCGTGCATGGTACTTACCTGATCACAAGAAAATCTAAGACAAGAATATTTCATCATGGATAATGATCAAGAGACTATCTATCAAGAAGACTTTAATGACAAAGAAGAACCTCACATGGAATCCGATACAGTAATACCTGAAAGTATCAGTGCTAATACATGAGCTAAAGAATTATTTGAGGATCCTAACAACTTAAGCTTAGTGGAAGACCTAATCCAAGCCAACAATGCCAATATCTTCATGAATCTTGTCCAAAGAGGTGTTACCCTCCCTAATAATTTTGATGAAACTTTTCTTCAGAACAACTTGATTCAAACCAACAAAAGCAAAGTAGCACCATCAACATCTGATAACACAACTCAACCTCCCCCTGATATGATTGAGTTAATTTGACAACTCCTAAACAAGCCTAACTCAAACAATGGAGTGAGTAACAATGGTTCAAATGTGGGCCATGTACTCGAACCAAAACTAGGGTCCTCAGGATGACACTTTGCTTCTATTTTCTCGAAGCCTAGTGGAGTCCTAAAAAATCAAAATTCTGCACAAGAAAATAACAACAATCAAAGACATAGCACCAATCTTCCCTCTCTAGGGGGACATAATGCATCACTATGAGGAGGAACACTTCAAGCCCATATGATCACCACTAATCCTCCTAAATTAGTCTAGCAAATTGATGAGCTCAAAGGCATGATGTTGGATATGCAGAAAGGTGGGAAGAAGGAATTTTCTTTTGCAGAAATATGTTCCGATCCTTTTGACAAATCAATCACTCTCCAACCATTCCCCACCAATTTTGAAATACCAAAGTTTGACAAATACAAGGGAGACTCGTGTCCTGCACAATATATCAAGGAATTCTATGTAGTGACACAAGAAGCTTCCCACAATGATCATCTTCTCCTAAGACTTTTCACTAGAAGTCTTCGAGGACCAGCCTTAGAGTGGCTACTAAACCTTCCTCTGGATTTCATCTCCACATTCCATGATCTCACAGAAAAATTTGTTACACAATATTCTTATAACATGGAACATCAAGCATCCCTCAGCGATTTGTGTAACATGAAACAAATAAATGGAGAAACCTTTGCCAATTTTCTCCAAAGGTGGCAACATCTCGCAAACTGCATGCCTTGGAAAATCCTAGATTCGCATCTTGTTGACATCTTTACTAAGAATTTGGTTACAGAAATGTCATTTCAGATGAAGATGGCTGTCTTGAATTCCTTCGAGGCACTCATTAAAAAGGGGAAGTCTATTGAAGATGGAGCAATTAAATACTACACCCTTAATTCATCTAACAATGCTGGTGATAAACCCATGTTTTGGTCTAAGAACAAGGGTGTTATTAATGATGGAGTGACTGATGCTAAACATGTCTAAAATGTTCAAGAATCCAACAATAGTAACCAAGGAAATCACAATAACAAAGATCAGAACAATCACAACAATAATCAAACCATTTCAAATATCAAAACAATCAGAACAATTCAAATAACCAAAATCAAAATCAAGGATTTGGTTATCATGGCTCTCTATTCTCATGATATAATGGAAATAACAACAAAAAAATCGACAACAACCATGATGACAATTTACATAGCTGGCAGATTCCCTTGATGTGATCTTCCAACATCTAGTTTACCAGGGGATGATGGTTTATCCTAGCACTAGGCCTTTCAACAAAAATCAACCTAAACCCAACTGGTATAAGGATAATGAATATTGTGATTATCATCGCATAAAAGGGCATGAGATTAAAAAATGCATGAAGTTTCATCATTTTGTGCAAGACTTGATCGATGATGATAAAATTGAAGTAGAAGGACAAAATGCCTCCACTTCTAATGCCCAGTTAAAAATGTATTCTAAACCTTTTCTATAACATAATCAAAACAATGCATCCACATCCAAGGGCTTTTCTTATGATTATTCAACAAATAAAATCTTAGGGGATGAACGCACTTGTGAAAAATTAGCCGAAAATGATGCCTATGGTTTTGACTCACTATGTGGCCATATTGAACAATCTAACACTCATATAAATACGCTAACTTTAAAGAGTGTAGATTGCAATGTTACTACTTGCCACCCTTGCATAACTATACAAGCTGCTATCAATCCACCTATTGTGGATCCTCCTACTGCACCATCTACCTCGACATGACTTGCCTCATGTTATGAATTTCTTTCCCAACTAAAGAAGACCCCTGCGCAGATATCCATACTAGATCTTTTGCATACATCCCCCATTCACAGAGAGGTCTTTGAGAATGTAATAACTAGTCTCGCATCCCATAAAATATCAATGCTTCTCAATTCCAAGAAATGATCATAAATTTGGCTGCCCAACAACGCTTGGTGTTCACTGCCAAAGATTTCTGAGGTCCTGACCCTCATCATAATAAATCCTTTTATAGCCAAGTCACCATCCATAACACCCGAATTAAAAGAATCCTTATAGACAATGGATCCGATTTGAATCTTTGTACTTTAAGTATGATTCACAATATCATTCTTTCTAAGGACCTCATTGATGTAAATAAAAGAATAACAATAAAAGCATATGACGACAGAGAAATGGGGTGTAAAGGTCTCATTGCACTCCCCTTACAAGTGGGCCCAACCCTTATTGAAACTATTTGTCAATTACTTGATCTAGAGCTACCCTACAATATCCTTTTGGGTAGACCATGGACACATGCTATCTCAAGTGTCCCATCCACATTTCACCAATGTTTAAAATTCCCACATCATGGAGCTGAAATAACCATCCTAGGAGATCATGAACCCTTCAAGTATTGCAAGAGACTAGAAGGAAAGCAATCAAACTATTTCCCACTAAATGAAGGTGTTCATCCTATTCCATAAGAAACTCTCATAAAACATACTTCTTTTGAAGTAAAGATTCTTAATCAAGCTAAGGGAAAAGAACCTTATGGGAAGGGAATCCTATGTAGACCTGATGATGACATTGGCATGGTCAAGGCTAAAGTTCCCCTAGAACTAGAAAGGGAAGAGAGTGTTGTGTTACAAAAAGAGGCTGAACAAATAAAACATGTTGATATCTTGCCTAACAAATATGATATGGATTACTAACTTATGCACAACATGGGATATGATAGATAGAGTCCACTTGGAAAAGGAAAAGATTTCCTAGAACCTCTTCATGCTAAATTTAGAGTTCCCGAAGACCAGACTAGTCTAGGCTATCATACACATGAGGCTAACCAGCCTAGCAGAAACAATCCCACATGTGAGTAGTCATCTGAGGAAGAAGAAGTAGAGATTCAACTGATGACCTATGCAAGACTTCTCCAAATTCAAACCGTTAATCTAGGTTATCAAGGGGAACCCTATGTGCCATCACAATTATCTCAAGAGCATGATCCTATTCCTAATCAAAAAGATCCTATCCCATCTACTATGCAAGCTCCTACTGTTACAAATAGTGCCTCTATTATTGCTCTTGTGGCTGAACACATTGTTGAATTTGATCACATACATTTGAATTGGGGGAAAATTGTTGATGTCCCCCGCATCTCAGATATGTTGCTGCCCATTCTAAACTATGGTCCTACTACTATAGATGGTACTACTCCTACTACTACACAAGATCCTACTACTACATAGTCGTGTCCCGAGGCCCTATTGAAGACTCACCTCCTAAGATAGATAGTGATGATGAGGGAGATCTCCCTCCTACAATCACTCTTGCTGATTACATTAGACAATATCAGAATAGTGACACAAAATTAAATGAGTATGAATGGGACTCACAGTCAAATGCTACAATGGAGATTCAAGTTGATGTTTTGCACAAGTATGCTACCGTCAAAAATTATGAAAGGGGAAAAATCTCCAATTATAAAGCACAACATGATGATGAGGATCGATCTCACCCTCCTATGGATACATGAGACCTCATCCTATGATAGCAACATGGAATTTAGGGAGGTCTCAAATTGAAATGGTTCCTATTTGTACAATTTTGGAACAAATGGCTACTCAAGCATGAGAAGAAGGACATAGTTCTAGGGTTAGGTCATCTTGATTAGATTCAAAAAATACTTCTCTAAACTCCTCTAACTCTTCTAGGATGACTCATAATCGACAATAATTTATGGACAATAATTTTCTAGATCTATCTAAGACATTCATGAATGATGAGGATGATACTAGTGTTTTTGCACTTGAACCTGTTGAACATTTATCCCTCATCCTTCCTGAGTTAAGTGGGTCAACCATTTTTCTTCCATCCATCCATTTAAACTTGTCACATCAGCCTCATTCCTCCATAATTCCTAAGTCTTCCAGAAGCAACTTGAATGTGCAATATAAAAATTAGAAATATAAGAATCCACTCACATATAGAGGTCACCATGTCTTATATAATCAACATGTGACAAAAAACACAAGCAATATTCAAGAGACCACAAGGGTCCTTCAAGAAAAGAAGAAAAACAAAGAAAATATGGACTCATAAATCCATCCTAGAAGAAGTGAAATCAAATGCATCTCAAAGAAAAGAAATATCAAAGGCTATGTGGATTCCCATGTCTCTCCTAAAAGACTTGGATATCAAAGAAAACTCAGTGTTGACATTCAAGCTCACTTCTCCTTCATATGACTCACCTCACTACCAAATTCTTTACACGACCATTACCTCTGCTACTCCTTGCTACCATTACCACTCTCTCCAAAACCAAATCACCTCTGTAAGTTCCTTTACAATTAAAAGTACATCCCTGTATCTCCTCACCACTAATGACTTGTTCAAGAGAAATTGAGATAGTACTTTCCTTAGGTGTGTAGAACATGAGGAATCTAACAAAGCATTATGAGTGGTTAAGGAGAGTATTTTTGGATCTCTTTGGAATGATATTTCCTTAGATATGAGACATTCACTTATGGCCTCTTTGCAAATGTTCATTAGTGATGATGACTACATAATCTTCCAACTTCAAGCACTAGCGCTACTAGGTGAACAAAATAATAGTGGCATCAGTTCTAGGGCATATCAGTTTGCCACACCTGAGGGAGATCCACTCCCCAATCCTATAAATATTCTACATTTGAAGCAATTTTATGCATAGCTCAGCATTCAGTTCCTGTATAGTGATATTCAGCAAAAAATCCTAAAAATCAAAAAGAGATACTGAAGAGATCCTAAACATCAGAAAAGAAAAAAATCCTAAAAAGAAGAAAATGTTCCTCAAAAAAATCATTGTTTGGTACACACTTGGTAAACAAGCACCTTACAAAAAAAAAGAAAAAAAAAAAAGCATTCATCCAAAAGTGAAAACTTGGCAAATAAGCACTCTAGGCAAGTATTATGGTGAAAACCTGTCTCAGGCACAATGATAGCAGATTCGGATCCATTGTCTCCCCGTCCATTGTACATATGCATTCTCATCCTAGTCCTATTTTTTGGTCGTCGCTTCCTATATAGCCATAAGAATATGCCTGCAATTCCCAACACACTGAGCTTAACCCCATCACACTGAGCTTTTCCCAGACACAGTGATCGCAAAAGTGCTTATCAAAATTAACATCAAAATAAAATCTCTGAGTTATTGTTCCTTTCACATCTATTGACAATGAATATCCATTTCAAAAAATCAATCTTTGCCTTGCAATATGCATCCTTCCTTAGTCGGGTCGAATCAATCTCATCAATCTTATCCCATTCATGACAAGAATTGTGGACTGAATGACCACTTGGTCAGGAAGCCTTCTTTGTTGATTTTATGTTTTTGTATCAGTAGAACCTACTCATGATTACCTTGATCTTCCATATCTTGGTGCATTGTGACCAATGAAACATGATACAAGTGTCAATTGCGGTATGATCTATTTGTGGATACTTTAGGAACATTTTGTTGGTTTCCCAATTATGATTATGCATATCTTAATGGGGGAAATGGGTTAGCATACTTATGTCCCTTAAAAGACCTAAGTGTGCCCAAACCTCTCCAATAAGTATATGTCATAGGTTCTATCATAGTTGGGAAATCTATATCTCTATTTCTACAGCTATCTGAGAGTCTAGTCCATGTAATGGAACAATGTCATATGTGCTTTTATAACACACGATGCATACCTCCTATTGCAATATCAAACTAGGGTGTTCTCTCCAACATGAACACAAGTGATCCCACTAAGTCATGTAGCCATGTTGCATTATAGTTTAAGTTACATATTAGTTCATTTTTCTACATTTTTTTTTAGCCAAGGATTCTATTTATTCATCCATCAAGATGGATCCATTTGAAGCATTATATGGAAGGAGGTGAAAAACTTCTATCAGCTCAAATTTGATGAAAAATAGGATAATCCTCAATCTAGAAATGCTTTTGGAAATGGAAGGGAAAGTTAAACTAGTTTGATAGAGGTTAACAGAAGCTAATGAGCCAAAGAAGGGTTATGTACATGAAAAGTGATTTTTCAAACACTTTGAGGTGGGAGAGAAATTACTCCTATGAGTCAAACCTTAGAAAAGTATCTTCAATTTCAAAAAATCATCCAAGATAACACCCAAATACGTAGGACCTTTTGACATTCTGAAATTTGTCAACCGAGTTTCCTATAAAATTTCTCCACCTTCATCTCGTTCATGGTTTCATAACATCTTTCATGTAGATCATATATTAAGAAATATTTATCAAACTTTGATCATATGAATAATTCAAATTCCTTCCAGGTACTAGACCTAGGGGTGGTCATGATTGATCACATCAAGGTGCTCAACGTATGTAACCTACGCTTACAAACAAGGAAGTTAGACAATGAAACATTGGGACCACTAATATAAGAATAGTGATATAGGTGGGAGAACTATGATGAGATACATCAAGAATTTCATTTTCTATTTAATGCTTACATTAAGTTAAACTGTGTTTCAAAAATATTTTAATGATATAAATATTTTATAATATCGATCATCAAGGATGATGATTCACACGGGGTAGGATATGTCACATCCCTCAAGTGACAACTGTAACTTTTGGTCTTTTGTTTAAATTGATGCCCTAGATGGTATTTAGTTTTTATAAATAGTAGTTTTGATTAAATTGATGCCCTAGGTGGTAGTTTTTTTTCATAAACAATGGTTTTGATTAAATTAAATCCATATATGGTATTTGGTTTTCATAAATAGTGGGTTTAATTAAATTGATGTCCTAATTATTATTTGGTTTTCATATAGAGTGGTTTTGATTATATTCATACCCTAGATGTATATTTGGTTTTCATTTCTTGTTTATCATGGAATAGTGATTTGAATATTACTAAGGGAATGATATAATGATTTACATTCTTATCTTGTTTTGAAACTTGATTATTACTTAAATATAATATTGAGATAATGATGATTATGAATTAACAACCTTTGTTGACAAAGTGGTTGTAGGAATTACGTGTCCTATAAAGAAAGTGTTAGCTAACTAAGAGGGGGGGTGAATCAGTTAAGTCCAGTCATCATACAATCCTAAATACTGCCAGATGTAGAAAAAAACCCTTCAATTAAACTAAACACCTCGATAAAACTTTGTCTATGTTTTTTTGTTCATTAACTGAATACTAGTAAAATTAACTAGTATATATACCGATCAAACTAGTGATTGTAATGTGTAAAGTAAAATAAAAATCATCACATCCATACACATATAAAACTTCATTTTTAATGTGGAAACCCTATTAGGGGAAAAACCACCTGGGACCAGTACCCAAAATAATTTCACTCTTCTGAAGTGAGCTCAGTTAAGAGCCAAACCTGTTAAAGGTTACAAAACACACTGTAAGGTGTGACCTTGTTAGAGGATTTATCACTAATAGTTCTCCATGACCAAACATTCACTATGGGGTCAACAATAAAATAATTAACATTCATTGAATGTCAGAATGAAATAAATAAAGACTCTTAAGTCCCATTGAGTTAAGAGATTTATCTATAGCAATGATTAGAATGCAAAGGTAAATGATCAGATTCAAATACAACTTCCTATACATATTTTTAGATCTATGATAAGCTCAAAATACATCGATCCATCATAATGAATTCAATTTCCTTGTATCCACCAACTCTGTTCTGATTAGTTAATTCCTTTCTCTAATGCTCGGTGTTGTCTACAAAATTTCTCAGTTCTTACTTTAACCTGTCTGACTAGTTTCACATGAATTTAATCTTCTTCTCATGCACATTCTCTTCATTATGAATCTTCTATCTCCTTTTATAGATATGATAAACCATGTTCTTCTTATCCATAGATTTTTCCTCTTAATCTCCTTTGTTGATTTTGCCACTTCAACCTTCCCCAGAACTTGTGCCTTAAACATGTTTCACTCTTCATCATTTGATCATTCATGAATTTTGTCTATCATAGATCTCCATAACAAAATTTATCTTTAACCTTAGAATCATCCATATTCATCGAGCTGATCATCTCAAGTCGGCAATCACATGTTCCATTTTATTTCTTTCACTCGTTCAATCACATGTTCCATTTTATTTCTTTCAAGTATTCAATCAGTTGCAGGTGTACCAACTGGTTTTGAATCTTCCATATCGAATATATTCAAAACTTCTTTGATGTACTTAGATTGTGTAATGTATATGCCTTCCTTCTATTGTAGTATTTACAAACCAAGAAAAATTCTGATTTCACCAAACATCGACATTTCAAACTCTTTCCTCAATTCATCAGCAAAACACTAACATAGGTTATCATGACCTCCAAATATTATATCGTCAACAAATATTTCAGCAATAAGAATATTATCGTTACTTTCACATTTCAAACACAAATTGTTGTTGTCACTTGTTCTAAAAAATCTAATTCTCATGAGATAAGAATATAGTCTTTCATACCATGCTCTTGGTGCTTGTTTCAGTCCATATAACACCTTGTGTAGCTTACATACCATATTCCTCTAATCAGGATCAACAAAACCTTTAGGTTGTTCAATGTATACCTCATCTTCAAGTATCCCATTCAGAAATGCAGATTTCACATCCATCTGATATACCTTAAATCCCTTGTAAGAAACATATGCAAGAAGTATTCTTACTTCTTCAACTCTATTAACAAGTGAAAATTTTCTCCATAGTCAATTCCTTCTTCTTGTGCATAACCTTTGCAAACTAGTCATGCTTTGTTCCTTGTTACATCTCCATTATCCTTCAATTTGTTTTTGAAAATCCATATAGTTTCAATTAAATTTTTGTCTTTAGGTCTTGGTACCAATGTACATGTCTTTTTTTTTCTTTATTTTCTCAATTTCTTCATTCATTTCCTTGATCAATTCATCATTTTCCAATACATCTCTAATAGATGGGTATGTGCAGGATCATGGCATGCCAAAAAGTGGCGATGTGAAAAAGAAGTCCTGATTGATAGACTTTTTGAAAAAAAAACTATAACTTTCAAAGAATATAAATTTTTTGAAATCTGAAATATACATCAAATTCTATGCTTCACCTTGTACAATAATAATAAACAATTCTTTCAATTTGATGAAATTTAGATTAAGTTAAGGTGATCAGATACAATAGTTTTTATATTTAGGAAAAATTGTAGCAGAAAAATCATAATTAATTATTTACTTGGAAAAAATACAAAAAAATATACATCAAATCTGGACATGAGTCTACTAATTTTATTTATAATATTATAAAGAAATATTATCATTTGATTTTGTTTAATCTGGTCAGACATACACCTACTTGTTATCTTTCTAGTCCTGATTGATAGACTTATTGAAAAATAGCTATAACTTTCAAACTGTATAACATTTTTGAAATCTTAAACATGTATCACATTCTATAATTTTCGTACTACAAGAAAAATAAAAAATAATTCAATTTCATAAAGTTTAGACTAAGTTAACATGGTCAGACATGAGAGTTTTTGTATTTTGGAAAAGTTGTAGAAGAAAAATCATAATTAATTATTTACTTGGAAATAAATTAGAAAAAATATGTGTCACATCCATACATGAGTCTACTACTTATATCTAGAATCTTGTAAAAAAAAATTATCATTTGATTGTGTTTAAGGTGGTTAGACATACACCTACTTCTTATTTTTTCCTGAAATTTTCGTACTGCTACATTGAAATTTGAAATTTTCAACATATAGAATAATCTTTTTCAAAAAAGGCCTAGTATCTTAGAAACTAAATTCAATTTTCTATAAATTTTCTTCTTACATATTTTTGATATAATATTTATAACTTGTTCAATTTTTTATGTCAACTTGCCCAAACCTGATTTTTTGAATTTTCATTGCCAATTAATGGCCTAGTTTGGCATACCATGATCTTGCACATACCCAAATTTAAGCTCAAATTCATAAAGTAAATATGTATTGTTCCTTAACTTACTTCAAGTCATCATTCCTACTCTTTTGTCTCCAGCTATCTAATCTTGTGGATCGTATCTTCTCACATACTTTGCAAGTACATGTTCATATCTTAGCTCTTCAATGGGATATATTTTATACATCTGGGAATATTTGGGACTATAGGATTACTGGACTCAACTGATTCACCCCTCCTCTCAGTTATTTAACAATCCAAAATACTCCCTGATGTATAAAACAAATCTTTCGATAAATCTAAACAACTCGGTAAAAATTTGTGTGTGCCTTTCTGTTCATTAATTGAATACCAGTAAAATTAACCTGTGTATATTCCAATCAAACCATTAATTGTAATGTGTAAAGAAAAATAAAAAAGTAATCACATCCATGCACATATAACACTTGATTTTTAATGTGGAAACCCTGTTAGGGGAAAAACCACGTGGGACCAGTACCTGAAATAATTTCACTCTTCTAAAGTGATCTTGGTTAAGAGCCAACCCTATTAAAGGTTACAGAACACACTGTAAGGTGTAACTTTGTTAGAGGATCTTGTTGGGAGTTCCCTTTGATCTTCAACTTGTAGATTTATACTTTTATGGATAACTTTTAATGATACTTTGACTCTATCACCACTCCAAAGTCTACAAGGAAGAGGGCCAATTAACAAGTATCAACAATGAGATCCTCCTACACTTTGATCCTTAATGCTCAGGCAGATGTAACCTTGACTCACTTCTCCAAAGGAGTCTCAAAACAATATACAACTATGTCCTTTACTAACTGATTGACAGATATTATCATTTAAATTTGGGTGTGTGTGGTTGATGACAATGAAATGCCTCTAGAGGATGGACCCGTGCCTTAACCTAGGGAAAAGAGTCACCCAATTACATACATCAACTGAAGATCTTAAACCAAATACTCTTGGGCTCAGGATAGGTGCTTTTCCTATTACCCCTCTCCCTTAAACACAAGGACATCAGATTCTTATTTGGTTGTAAACTCACTGAACTCACCTAAAAGACTTTAATCCTAACTTTGTTAGGAACTCAGAGATAACTTCACAATACTCTTTGTTTATCATATGCTAATACACTTTGTGACACTAACATATATGAGCTTAGAACCAAAACAAGGAGACATACACAAATGTAAGATTGGAACTCAATAGCATTCTCATTAACATATTCAAGATCAATATACAATCAAAGCAACACAAAGATAGGAAACAGACCCAAAATCTAGCTCCTCTTTCCTCAAATGTTCATATAATCACAACCACTAGAACTGACCAAAATTCAGAACAAAACCTCAACTCTATAAAAGAACTAACTACTTATACCCCTAGTCACCTTGGAATCCTCAAAGAGGATGCATCAAGCTTCGGGTGACTAGGGTTAGGGTTTCGACCACCCAACCAACTAGAAAGAGTAAAAAAATTAATACAGGGGAAGAAACCTAGGCAACCAGGAGAAAATAGATCCCAGAGTGATCCTCAATCATGACAATTTCACTGAGAAGGTACTAAGAACCATGAAAATACTAAATTTGTCAACCTATTCGACCACCTGCAACACACCTCGAGCACAAAGAACATAGTACAGACCCCTACAAATGATCATGGAACACCTTGGACAACAATGCAATAGTTTGAAAATCATTTCCACAAACTCCAACCACTTAAACATTGAAGTTTAGTCCTTCTGGTCGCAGGAAACCCTTTATAAATTTGAATTTGAAATTAAATAGCTAGTTTCAAAGCGCCAGCAGAAAATCAACTGTCCACATTTAAATTTGGATCAACTTTAAGTCACGGCTGTTAGATCTTCATATTTCCCAGGCTTTATGACTTATCTTTTAAACAGACCCCAGTTACATTTAGCGATTTGGCAACTAAAGACCACCTCCAAGTCACAGAATTCCTAAGCACATCACCAGATAGTTTAGTGATTACGTGAACACAGTGTTTGCTAAATCGCCAGCCTTTTAGAACTCTACTACTTTTCTTTGCGAATGAGCGAAACCCTTGTAATATATCAGAACCGCCAAACATTTTATCTGAACTGCTAGACCCTTTGATAACCTTGGGCCTACCTAGAAAGATGCCACATGTCAACATATCATTCACTATACCTACTCGGTCACCACTGACAAAGGACCCACCGCATACAAGCCTTTAATCAAACAGTGGGCGCAAGATCTCATGGTTCTGACAAAACTCATGAGATCTTACGCCAACCGTTGATTCTCTATAGTTGTCAGAACCTCAAAGACACACCAGATACTAGGTCCCACTAACACTTGCCAAGTCATCATTATGTGGACCAATAAGAGACTACCAAATGTCCATGCATGGCATTGGACCCACTGAGAACATTATACCACCTGGAAGATCGGATGGATGATACATGATGTCAAGGGCTTGGAAGATTCCATGAGATCATGTGCCCATAGTTGATCATGAATCTTCTGACTGAGATACCGGGCCCGCCTAATAACACATCCAGTTCACTGACACACTGACCAATAAGATGCCACCATTTCAGCACCGTCTAACAGTGGACCCACCCGCTTAGAAAAGAAATGTCATGAAAAGGAATGAATGGTTGGTGTAAGTTCGCAAGCCTTTGACACATCTTATGAGAACTTACGCCCACCGTTAGATTGAGATGGTGTCAGAGCTAGGCCCAAGAAAGATTTAAGCCAAAACATTAGAAACAATTAAAATGTTTGACTTAGGGAAAATTAAACCCGCCAAACTTTAGGCTTAAGGAAATATTAAGCATTAAGGAAATATTAAGCGTTGAGGACTTAGGGAAAAATTAAAATGTTAGGCAAATAGACTTATGAAATATTTGTGCACATGGGTTTTAGGGAACTTAAGTGGCCCAAAAAGTAACAACAAATTAGAATGGGGCCAGGGTAAAATGAAGGGCTTTTCATGGTAACGGCTAGATTTTTAAATGTTTTCCTACAGTTTTAGCCAGAGACATGAAAAGAACTGTAGAGACCAGGAGAAAGATGATGAAGCCATGAAATTTTTTGCATGTGCTAACAGTGGCTCTATCTGGGGATGTATGCCTCGTGCAGGCATAGAAAGGACTTAGAATCGATGCTTAAAGTAGACCATCCCACTGGAAAAGATTGACAACAAAGAGCAATAGGACCGAAACCTTACAGACCAGGACAAAATAGGACAGGGGCAAGCAACGTAGACAAAACAAGACCAGGGACCAGACAAAATTACAAAATTTACAAGGCTATACATATATACACAGCCTAACTATTGCTCATGGAAGACAGAATACTTCAAAATAAGTATTTTTTCAAGAATTGTCCATGAATAGGCAATTCTTGAACATTACCATTCAGTTCTTTTACAACATAAGAATCCTGGCCCAATTTTTCATGAATTTGATATGGCCCTAACTAGATAGGATCAAACTTTCCATGTTTTCCTTTATCCTCTAGGCTGGCATTCCAAATTAATACTAGGTCATCAGGCTCAAACTTCCTCTCCATAGCCTTCCTGTCATATAGGTTTTTGATTTACAATGGAAACTTGACATTTCTTACATCTGACTCTCTCTTGATTTCATCCAGCCTGATGAGATCCTCAATCCTCAATTGCATTTCATCGTCTATGTCATCATCATATAATTGCACAAATTTATACATTTCTAGCAGATTATTCTAAGGCATTCTTGCATGTATTCCATATACTAGGTCAAATGGTGCACAACCAATTGCCTTCTTCATAGTTACCCTATCAACCCATACAACTAATGGTAGTTTTGAATTCCATGCCTTCTTATGCTTTTCAAGAATCCTCTTTAAGATTTTAATCAAACTCTTATTAGTAGACTATGCTTGACCATTTCTTTGTGGATGATAAGGTGAGGAATAAGAAATCTGAATTCGTAAACCTTTGCAAAAGTTCTTATATTTAGCAAACCTAAAGCACATGGCATTGTCACTTACTATTCTCTCAGGGCATCCAAATCTTGTAACAATATTATTCAACAGAAAATCAGTTACCACCTTGCTGGTTGCATTCCTTGTAGGTATAGCCTCTACCCACTTTGTAAAGTAATCAGTGGCAACTAAGATCCATGAGTGTCCTCCACTTGACTTGTTTGGTATCTCCCCTATGAAATTGATCCCCCATTGTTGGAAAGGAGCCTGCACTTCTACTGGCCTTAAGGGCATATTGCGTGAGAATTTAGGCTTACCAGAGAACCTTTGACAAGCATCACACCTCCTTACCAACTGCTCTGCATCCTTGAAGATTGTGGGCCACCAAAATCCTACTCTCAAGATCTTTTGAGCAGTAGTCTTACCCATGTAATGTCCACCACAAACCCCCTCATGCATTTCTTTCAACAATACTTCAGCCTGATTTTCATCTACACATTTCAACAGTATGCAATTCAAATTCTGCCTATACAATTTACATTTCACAATTACATAATTGATGGCCTTTAATTTCAATGTCCTCCTCTTATTGTCATCCATGTTTGCTGGACATTTAATATTTCTCAAGTAATAGATGATATCTTGATACCAGATACAATCATCCATGTCACATGTATAATCAATTTCAGCTTGATTTATCTAATTTGCATCAAGATTGGATTGGGCCATCAGTTTTGCCAATCCTTTTCCTCTAACCAATTTGGTAATTTGGATATCAATGTTGAATTCTTGGATCCTATTGATCCATCTACATCTTCTTCCAGACACCTCCTGCTGTGAGAAAATATCCTTCACAGCTGCACTTGGCACAAAAGCAATCACAACTACCCCCATCAAGTAACACCTAAAAGCCTTGACTACCTTCACAAGTGCATATGCTTGTTTCTTATTTATGTCATACTTCAATTCAGTAGCCTGCAAAGATTTATTGAAAAATGCAATAGGTTGCTCAAAACCATCCTTATTCTTTTGCAACAACACTGCAGCAATAGTGTGAAAAGATGCAAAGGAAAAGATGTGCATTGGGATGCTATAATCAGGTTCCTTAAGCACAGGTGCATCTTTAATAGCCTTCTTGATGTTCTTGAAAGCTTCATTAGGCTCACCTTCCCATGTAATAGTAGATCCTTTCTTCAACATCTTGGATATAGGTTTAGTGACCTCAACAAAGTTTGTTACAAATCTTCTCAAGAAGTTTACCCGACCAAAGAAAGACTAAATTCCTTTAATATTCCTTGGCCTCTGAATCTTATCAATGGCTGCCACCTTCTTAGGATCAATTTTGAGTCCTTGCTTCCCCACTAAATGGCCAAGCAACTTACCCTTAGTGACACCAAAAGCACATTTCCTTGGGTTTAATTAAATGCCATATTCCAAAGCCCTCACAAATATTTTCTCTAAATGATTACAATGGTCTTCTTCCTTCTCAGAATAGGCAGTTAAATCATCTTGATAAACAACAAGGAAATCATCAATAAAATCTAAAAAGGAAACATCCATTGCCCTCTGAAAAGTAGCACCAGCATTTGTGAGACCAAAAGGAATTCTCAAATAAACATATGTCCCCCAAGGTGTAGTGAAAGCTGTCTTGAATTGCTCTAATTCTTTGACAATTACCTGATTATAACCAAAGAAACCATCCATCATAGACATCAATTCTGATCTGGTCACTCTCTGCAACATAGCTTCCATGTTGGGTAGACAATAGTTATCCTTTAATGAGCTAATGTTCAAATTCCTGAAGTCCACACAAATCCTGATGTCACCATTTTTCTTCCTCACAGGAACAAGGTTTGAAACCCAAGAAGAGTGCCTAATGGGCTTGATGATTCTAGCATCACTTAGCTTCATTAATTCTTCTTGCATCTTGGGTGCCAAAGTGGGATTTATAGGCCTTTGTTTTTGTCAGAAATGTTTAGCATCTTCCCTCAAAGGAATGATATGCTGAAACAAGTCTTGTCTATAAACCTTTAGGTCATCATATGACCATGCAAAAAAATGCCTGAATTTTCTTAATAACTCAATCAAAGATTTTCTCACATTGTGAGACATGTCCCTACCAATGTATACCCTCTTAGGTGCCTCATTTGTTCCAAGATTTATCTCCTCTAGATCAGCATGATCTTCTCTTTTGATATTCTTTTGAACTCTATCCTGGCTATCAAAGACAGTCTCCAAAACAACAAGCCCCTTGGGCACCTTGTTAGTTCTAAGCTGAATGACCTCATTGCCAAAGACAACCTCTTTTCCTTCTATAGTTTCAACCAAAGTTGAGAAATCAAATTCCTGACCATGATAATAATCTCCACAACTCAAAAACTTCAAGATATCATTATCATCATCAAAAACTTGCCAATTTTCAATGTTGTCTGGTACACTAGGCCTAGCCTGCATTTCAACTTTAGAGATACCAGTAAATGTAATATCACTGGGATTGATTGCTATATTGGCTAACAAGTCAGCCATCTTATTGTTACTCCTATCCTTCCACTCAATATTGAAGGCATCAAAATGTTCAATCAAATCCCAAATTGCATTCCTATATTGTTTTAACCTTTCGTTCTTGGAGGCATATACTGACCTAACTTGGGACACCACCAACTCAGAATCACCAACAACACCTAAGAACCTAATACCATGTTTTTGTGCCAACCTCAGTCCTAAAAACAATGCCTCATATTCTATTGTATTGTTGGTACAAAAGAAATTCAATGTGAAAGAAAATTTGTAGGTGTTTCCATTAGGAGAAATAAGTAAAATACCTACTCCTGCACCATCCTTGCAACTTGCACCATCAAAGTACATTACCCACAAATCACCCTTCATAAAACTAACACTTACCTCAACAAAGATAGGTGACAAAATAGGTTCCTTCTCAAGTACAGGGATCTCTACCCTAAAAGCATTAATATCAGTATCCACAAAACATGTAGTTTCATTATCAATACTTCTCTCAATCATGTGGCATACTCTTGTTGGCATTAAGTATGATTGTCATTAGTGACAACACTTATTCAGAATCTACGTGTTTACTGAGTAGAATAGTGTTTACCAAGCAAAACAGTGTTTACCAAGCAGAACAGTGTTTACCGAGCTTCGCAGTCCTTACCAAGTTATCATCACCGAGTGATGAGATAAGCAGTGTTTACCAAGTGACAACATGGTAAACAGGGAATTCAGTCTCTACCAAGTGACACTATATCTACCCAGTCTCCAGTATATACCAAGTTCAAAACTACAATCGAGTGGTTAGTATGGACCGAGCCTCCACTTCTACCGAGTGCATGATGATGCCGAGTAACACAGTGGATGCTGAGTATCATAAAGTCACCGAGTTAGTTTGTAGTAACCGCGTAACTATATTTGGGCCGACTCAGTAATATTTGTGTTAGCTTGTTTAAGAGCTGGCTTTGCTATTGTTTTGTAATTATTTTGGATTGACATATAAAAAATGTTTTGTATCATATCCAAAGTGTGAAAGGGAGAAGTGAAAAAGAGAAGAAAGGTAGAGATAAGCAAATTACAAAGGGATACAATAGTATAAGAAGCAACATAGACATACCTATCATAGAAGGTGATCAGTACATCAGAGAATCTCAATCAGCAAGCACAGTTGCAAGTAAGAGATCTACTATTTCATCCTAACAGGTGAATCAACCCCAAATCCTTTAACCGGGTAGAAATAACAGTCTTTGCAAAAATCTCTTAACCGAGTGCATACTTCTTTGTATGTTTGTAATCCTCTAACAAGGTGGACCTAGCAGTCCTTATTGCTCCTAACAAGATAGATCACCAGAAGTGATCATTGTAAGCCTTAACTGGCAAACTTTATACTGCAGTATTGAAGTTTAGTGGGTTTCATCCCCACCCTAGTTTTACTTTCTATTTGGAAGTTTTCTGCGTCACCAAATCTCTGTGTTCAAAGTGTTATGAATGTTTTATTCTTTTTGTTACTCATGCATACACTTAGCTTATCAATCTAATGTCATTGAGAAAATGGTTGAGATCTAAAATTTGTAAAAGTTTTGAAGTTATTGATTCACTCCTCCCCTCTCAGTAACCTATCTAGTCTTGAATATTTCCAACAATTGGTATCAGAGCTCCCTGGTTCTCAGAATAAAGTTTGATAGTTTGAGAAAAGATTCAGGACAATGGAGATATTCAAACTTAACAAAGTAATTGAGAATGAAAAGATGGATCTGGAAATGGCCATAACTCAACTCAAGGAAGCAAAAGAGCATTTTTCCCTTTCCCTAAAAAGAAGGAAGGAACTTGCAAATCAGATGAATGACCACCAGTATGTTGAAGAAAAGATTGAAGACTTTTTCCCTTCAAGCAGCTCAGATGAAGCAAACAATGAAGCAAAAAAACTTCTAGAAAAGAATAGATCTCTGCAAGAAGTAAGAAAATTGAAAAGAGAACAGGAAATTCAGTCAACAAGATTCTGTGAAATCTTGGAACAAAGAAACAAGATGAAAGATGAAATAGATGGAAAGAACAACGAAATCCAAAATCAAACCCTTCAGCTAGAAAACCTTATTAATCAAGTCTCCAATGCAAATGAAGAAATCTTGACTCTAAGTTCAGAAAATTAAAATATAAGAGAGGAACTGAGATCTAAAAAGCAAATCAATTTAAGATTGATGAGTGACCTAGATACTGAAAGGCAAATCAATGAAAGAATGTTGAAATCTCAAGAAGATATGAATCATTTGTATACACAAAACCTTCATAAGAAAAAAGGAAAAGAAGGACTTGGATACAAAAAGGAAGGTGAATCCTCCAAACAAGGTACTCAAATGAATCAGAAACCCACTTGTAATCACTATGGAAAAATTGGTCATACTTCAAACAAATGTTGGAGCAATGGAAAAGAAAAATTCAATGGAAAATGCTAAAATTGCAATTAGCATGGTCATAAAGCAAATGAATGCAAGGAGAAACCAAGATTTGAAGGCAAATGTCATAAATGTAACAAACAAGGTCACAAGGCATCAGAATGTAGAACTAAAACACCCAATCTAGTAGAACAAATTATGAAAGCAATATTTGGTTAGGATTACAACACTTGGTGTAGATGTCATTACTATGGAGAATATGGACACATTGACATGAATTGTGTAAGGTATCACTTGAGAAAAAGGGATACTACCATAAGATGTTACAAATGCACTAAGCTTGGTCACATAGCTAAAAATTGCATGAATTTAGGCAAAGTTGAAGATGAAAAGAAAGCAAAAGAAAATAGCATCAAGAAGTAGATAAGACAATAGTGGATCCCTAAACCTATTGAGCAAACTAGTCCAAGTAATGAAGTCACTCATGAAGAGAGTGGCTCTATCAATTCTAACTAAGTCTCCAAGAAAGCACTAGAACTGTATCCTCATAGAAATATTCCAAACAGTTCTTGAATTGAAAGGAAGAAAGATCCAAATCAGCATGCAAGGTACATAACAATTGTGGGAAGGTCGGTATCAGTTTCAACGGAGCAAGGTTGGGAGTAACGTAATTTCATTTGGTTACCAAGTAAGGTCAGAGCAGTATGTTCCTTGAGTTGCAGAATCTTCACCGAGAAATTAATGCTTAGTGGATGACAGTCTGTTGAATTCTATACCCTAATTCCTATAGAGCATTAATGAAAAAGTTTTAACAAAAAGCATGAAATCAAATTCATTCTTCACCACGAATATCAGCATATTGAGCAGAAAAATTTCTAAGTGCGATCAAGTGATTCAAAGGAAAATTTTGCAGCAGAAATTTTTCGAAGAGCTACCATGGCATCATCTAGCACCAAAGTAAAGAAAGGTTCAGAAATGTTAGTTCATGGAGAATGGAAAGCACCAGATTTGAAACTCGTGCCCGCGATTGCAGAAACCCTAGATCTGAGTGGAGCTTAGTCTCAAATTCCTCCAAAGGTACTTCTTGTAAATGACATTCGCAGTCATTTTAGAGGTACAATTCAAGAACTTGGAAGCCTAGAGATAGATGGTGTTCGTGATGAACTGTGTGTTGATGGTGTTCTCAAACTAGAATAGAAACATTTGGAAGATAAGGGTTTGACACATATCACTGAATCACTGGTCTTCCCATGCTTGCCAAGGCAAAATCTACAAAAACCCTAGGTCGGGTAGAGCTGGAAAAGAAAACCCTAGCCGAATGAGATGGTAGAGGTATGAGAATAAACAACATTACTGATGTAGAACTAAAATTTGGCACATATGTAATAGCTCACAAGATATATAGTTCAAGTCGACAGAATAGTGTTCTGTGTGAAGCAGTTGACCTAGCCTATAAAATTGTCAAGAACAATCTGTCATTTGACCTAGCAGATCTATTGTTGAAATAGTTCAACAAGAATATGGAGAGCATCCAAACCTCAAAGAACAATCCATGTAAGTTTGGCTCGCTATTGGTTTTTTTATTTTTCTATGCTCAAAAGTTTTTCCCATCTAAAGGCACGGTAAAATGGAGAAAGGATGTGCATTTTCTTTACCAGATAAATGAGTATATTGTAGAAATGGGTGAGAATTTTACAAGCATAATTGATAACTATTTTGAATCTTTTAAGGAGAAGATGAATAACAGATTCCGGATTCCACTAAAGTTCGTGGAAGATTATAAAGATGATGTTTGTTTTATGGTTGATTGTGATAGAGTATATATTTAGGTAGTAAGGCCCAGGATTGTATGGGTAAAACCTCTTCCTTATGAGTTTAACATTGATGAGACAAAGGATATAATTGGAGCCCTAGTAAATCAACCCATTGATCCAAAAGCTCCATACTTTGGAACATATGATGAAGCTAAGGTAAGAATTGAGCTAAGCATAAAGCTTCCATAGGTGGTTAACAAAGGGAGAAAGAGGATGGCCTAGATGCAATCTAGCACACCTCTAATGTTAACCGAGGACAAAGGATATGATATTGTAGAAGAAGAAGAAAAGGATGAGAGTAAAGAAGAACAAGTGCCTGTAAAGAAGAAAGGAAAGGTAACTATCACCAAGGAACCCAAGTAACCCACTGTAGTATTCACAAGGAAATGTCAAGGATTATATAGTACTCAAAAGGCCTCCTCCCTCTTTTGAAGAAAAGATTAAGGATTTGAGAGAAGGATCTGGAATTGCAAATTTCAAATCTCTCAAATATGAAACAAGGTTAGAGGCAGAGAAGGAGGAAATTGAAGATGTTGTTATTGAGAAAATGGGAAGATGGAAATACTCACCTGAAGAAATAGCTTCTCAAATCCCAAGAGCTTTATTAAACCCAATCAAGATGAGATGGTCCAATGCAAGGCAAACTGTCAAGGACATCTATGCTCAAACCTTAAGGCAATTGATGCCAAGTTTGAAAAATACTGAAATAAATAAGGCATTGATAGAAAATGAGTCCAAGATGACACTAAAATTCAACAGTGGCTTAATTTTGATCAAGGATATAGAGTCAATTGTGAAGAGTGCAGAATCTACTTGGAAAAACATTTATCATCTTCACAAACTGAGGACTGAAACTATGATAATTAAAGATATTGAAGATGATAGTGATGAAGAAGATGAAGAAATAGTTCAGATTGATAATGGTGAGATAGAAGAAGCAGGAAAAGAAGCTACCGAGGAAGCTGAGAAGAATGTTGAGGAAGATGATCTAGTTCGGATAGCTGCAGAGGTAATTGCCTCACTTCCTCAGTCTCCAGTAAAAATTGTTACATCTAGCCCAGAGAAAACTTCAAGTGTGATTGTGACAACTCCCTTAGATACATCAAATGTCTAATCATTACTAGCACAACTCAATGTATCAATGACAGAAGTGGATACCACTTCATCTACTGAGCTTCAGCCTCCTTCCACCGAGTTGTAGTCTTCTGTACCTTCTTCAATTTTGAGTTTTTCAATAGTAAGTACTTCAGATTCTACAGTTGTAAATACTTCAATTTTTGGTTTATCAAATATTCCAGTTAGCATCCCATCAGTTGGAAGTTTATCATTTTTCACTACAAGTCCTACTGTGTCTACCATAATTTCTACTACAAAAGCATTAAGTATAAAGACTCAACCGAGTACAAAATTTTTGAGCAAGAGTGTAGTAGAAGGTATAGATCTAGATGAGGAGATAGAAATTCCCTAGTTAGATTTTGCAAACCTCACTACAGATCAAATGCAAATAGTTGGTGAACTCCTCCAGAAGAAAGCAATGCAGAAGAAACTAAAAGAAGAAAGAGATAAGGAATATAAGATCATTGAGGATGCCAAGAGCATTTTGATAGAAGCTATAGGTGTTGAAGTTGATTCCTCTTAACACATTTTGTTGCAGTTGGTAGAAGCAATTAACAAGTTCAATGATGATTCCTCTGGAATAGACAAGTTGCTTGAGAAGGCTGAGAAGAAGTTTGATAATGAAGTGCTTGAGCACATTGCTCAGCAAATAGCTATCAATCAGGCAGGGTTATCTTCAGTTTTGAATAGCATTGAGTCCTCCCATTCCAAGGTAACATCTCTTTTTGTCAAAGTCTATAATGTTGTTGAGTTCTCAAAGGATATCAAAGAAAAAATAAATAAGATTGATGAGGATCTGAAGATTAGTGCACAAAAGTTGCAACTTGAACCTAGTTCAAGCTCTGCACATCATATGACAGTCAGATTCCTATCTAATAAGCAGTCAAAATTATTGAGAGAAGATGCAAGGATCAGATCAACATTAATAGATATTCAGAACATGATCCTTCCCATCATGGATACAATGCAAAAGCATATTGCATACTAAAAAACATTAATACATGACAATCAGTTTTCAATTGCAGATCACATGATTGAACTCTCTACAGAAGTCCAAGTTGCACTCCATACATTCAAGATTCTACAAGAGAATTGGGATAGAACTCTAGCATTAATAAGTAAGGTACACTCTAATTTTCTCTCACATTTTGGCATCTCCATGTAAAATATTTGTATATACACCTTTGGCATTATTGTCAAAAAGGGGGAAAACGTATATAAGATATATGAAATATGAAAGGGGGAGAAAGTATAAATAGGAAATATGAGTATGAGGTGATACAAGATATTTGTATATATACTATATGTGGAGACATGAAATGTATATACAACAATATGACAAAGATAAATTTTTTAAAAAAAGAGACAGATTCAGCATGATTTTTTTTTGGGCAATAAGTGTTTTTGTCACTAATGCCAAAGGGGGAGACTGTTGGCATTAAGTATGATTGTCATTAGTGACAACACTTATTTAGACTCTCTATGTTTACTGAGTAGAATAGTGTTTACCGAGAAGAATAGTATTTATCGAGCTTCGTAGTGCTTACCGAGTTATCATCATCGAGTGATGAGATGAGCAGTGTTTACCAAGTGACAGTTCAATAAACAGGGAATTTAGTCTCTACCGAGTGACACTATATCTACTAAGTCTCTAGTATATACCAAGTTCAAAACTACAACCGAGTGGTTAGTATGGACCAAGCCTCCACTTCTACCGAGTGCATGATGATGTCGGGTAACACAGTGGATGCTGAGTATTAGAAAGTCACTGAGTTAGTTTGCAGTAACCGAGTAACTATATTCGGGCCAACTCAGTAATATTTGTGTTAGCTTGTTTAAGAGCCAACTTTTCTATTATTTTTTAATTATTTTGGATTGATATATAAACAATGTTTTGTATCATATCGAAAGTGTGAAAGGGAGAAGCGAAAAAGAGAAGAAAGGTAGAGATAAGCGAATTACAAAGGGATACAACAGTATAAGAAGCAGAAAAGACATATCTATCATAGAAGGTGATCAGTACATCAGAGAATCTCAATTAGCAAGCATAGTTGCAAGTAAGAGATCTATTTTTTCATCCTAACAGGTGAATCAACCCCAAATCCTTTAACCGGGTAGATTTAACAGTCTTTGCAAAAATCTCTTAACCGAGTCCATACTTCTTTTTATGTTTGTAAATCCTCTAACAAGGTGGACCTAGGAGTCCTTATTGCTCCTAGCAGGGCAAATCATCATAAGTGATCATTGTAAGCCTTAACCGACAAAATTTATACTGTAGTATTGAAGTTTACTGGGTTTCATGCCCATCCTAGTTTTACTTTCTATTTGGAAGGTTTCTGGGTCACCAAATCTCTATGTTCAAAGTGTTATGAATGTTTTATTATTTTTGTTACTCATGCATATAGTTAGCTTATCAATCTAATGTCATTGAGAAAATGGTTGAGATCTAAAATTTGTAAAAGTTTTGAAGTTACTGATTCACCCCGCCCCTCTTAGTAACCTAGCTAGTCTTGAATATTTCCAACAACTCTTGGTTCTCGCTCAATCTTGACAAACTGATCATCAATCTTGAAAGTGGCATAGGACAGATCACACTGTAAACTTCCACTCATGGAAGCACTCCACCTTCTAGATGGTAGTATCCCATAATGAGGAGGGATGTCCACCACCAAAAAATTCATTGTATTGCATTGATATTCCCAATGACTAGTACCTCCCTTTTATCCATTGCACAACATCTACCTTGAACTGTATCAACTTTAAGGCCCAATTTTTCCATAATCTTAAAAGGAATAACAGTATTAGAGGCACCACTATCAATAATACAATTTCTTAATTTCATTCCATTCACAAGGACACTTAAAAAGAATGGATCAATGTTTTCAAGGCTAGCATTGATAGAACTATCCAAATATATAGGAGGAATTTGAGATACAATTTCTTGAGTAGCAACACCTTTCAAAACCTTAGCCTAAGACCCATTGCATGCAACATCATTTTTATGAACATTATCTACCCATGCAATAGCTCTATCTTTGTGTTTAGGGATCCTCAACATTTTTGACAATGGATCCTTAACTGTAATTTGGGACAATACAGATAACATATCAACAGGAGCAGTGGGAGGAACCTCAATCTACATTTCCTTAATGTCCTCTTTCTTGTCTGACACATTAGGTGTATTGACCACCCTCATTTTTTCATTCTTAGCCATTGTGTTAACTTGCCTCTCAATCTCACTAGAAAATATTTTAACTCCAACTCCCTTAGGCTCACAATTTTTACCTTCTACATTCTTGAATTTCACCATGTGATCACCTTTTGATTTGTTCTCATTAGGCTCTCCGGAGTTGGTACTCTTTATAAACATTCCTACAGCTTTTCCATTTGTATCCTTTGCCACCATGCCCCTAGTTTGCACTTGGGCAATCATTTCTATAGTAATCCTATCCATCTCTTCTCTAGAAGGTCTTCTTAAATTTACTGGCTCAGAAGAAGAGTTCATGTTACATGTCTTCTTATCAATGTCTTCTTTGTCAGAAAAAACCTCTTGATGAAAAAGGGCCTGAGTGTGTCTCTTCATATTTACATTTGCTCCTTCATCAAAATCAAAATCATCTTTATATCCTAGATATGAAGCAGCCATGTTGCATCCAACATCATCTTGATCTTCTTCTTGATCTATCTCCTCATTGCCACAATCTTGATTTGCAGCCATAGAATGTGCAACTACACAATGCTATGTAGAATGAGGGGACTGGCATGCAACACACCAAGGTATGTCCTCCATGAAATTTATTGAAGCTTTTTGTAGAGGGTCAAGGACACCTCTATCATTTTTTCCTCTTGTAATTTGGACAACAAGCTTTCCATCCTTCCATTGGGTGTTGTAGGGGTAATTCTGCAATCTATTATGCTTATTGAAATTGTTGTTGAACTGAGGCCTCTCATTGGTAGGAGCACTAATGTTCCTATTTGCAGGTGCCTTCAAATCCTTCAATGCATTGAGCACCTTATCCAATTTATCTTCTTCTTGCCTCCTAGTTTCAACATTCCTATCATTTTCTTTTTTGTATTTCTTGTCCCCAAACAACTTAGGGTCATCTCTCTTCCCACCCAATTTCCCTGATATCTTCATATTGTTCTCAACATTGACAGCAATCCTAAAAGCATCCCTAAGAGTTCTTGGTTCCTTGTCCCTTAACAGGTATCCCATCTTTCCATCAAATGCATTGAAGTATGTGGTCAGACAGACATTGTCATCTAACGGCATAACTTGCAACAACTTATGCATACCCTTCTGAAATCTCATATTGAAGTCAATTGCAGACTCATTCTAATTTTTCCTTATGGTATTGAATTCATTCAACATGAAACTAGCATTAGGCCTATCACCATACTACTCTTTAAAACATCTTTCAAAAGAATCCCAAGTATCAATACATTTATCAGGAAGTCTCTTAAACCAATCTCTAGCATCCTCCACCAAAGATTGAACAAATAATTTCATGACTACATCCTCATGATCTACCTTATAATCATTTAGCATATCAACAAATAACCTAAGATGTTCCTCACAACTAATAGCATTTTTACCAGCAAACTTAGGTACCTTATCTCTTATATCAGTTGGAAAAGCATTTGGGTATTCTGATATCCCATCAAAACTAATTTTCCTATAGCCTTCTAATTGCATAGGTCTTCTTTGAAAACTTGAACTAGTGTTAACCCTTGGATCAACATTCACATTTACATTTCCATCTACTTGTACATTTGACCGTTGTCTAGGATCAACACCTATCCTAGTAGATGAAGATGGAATTCAACTAGTAGTAGCATTACTAAGTGGAATAGTAGTAGTCATAGATGGCATACCTAGTTTAGTAATAGATGGACCAAGAGCATTTGCAAAGGAAGCCTTCAAGAACTGGATCTTTCCTCTATTTTCTGCAATGGAGGCTTCAATTTCAGCCTTTACTAATTCTCTTGCAAGGTTCTCATCTTCTTTTCTTCTTCTTTCTATCTCTGTGTCCTTATTTGAAATGGCTGGTGGGACCCCTAGTATTGTCAATGATCTACTTGTTTGCTATCCGACCATCTTTTTCTTTCCTTTCTCACTAGCGGCAACAACGGACCTAGTGATCTCATGCCCATCTTTATCTTTAGGGAGGGAAGCATAACTTTGAACCTGTCTAACCACAGAGCCCTCCTTATCAAATTCATGATCTTGCAGTAAGTGGTCCTACTCACTCCTCAAAGCATCAAGATCACCTTAGGACCGAACCTCAACTCTATAAAAAAACTAACTACTTATACCTCTGGTCACCTTGGAATCCTCAAAGAGGATGCATCAAGCTTCAGGTGACTAGGGTTAGGGTTTCAACCACCCAACCAACTAGAAATAGTCAAAAATTTAATACAGGGGAAGAAACCTAGGCAACCAAGAGAAAACAGATCCCGGAGTGATCCTCAATCATGAAAATTTCACTAAGAAGGTACTAAGAACCATGAAAATGCCAAATTTGTCAACCTGTTCGACCACCTGCAACACACCTCGAGCACAAAGAACACAGTACAGACCCCTACAAATGATCATGGAACACCCTGGACCACACTGCAATAGTTTGAAAATCATTTCCACCAACTCCAGCCACTTAAACATTGAATTTTAGTCCTTTTGGTCGCAGGAAACCCTTTATAAATTTGAATTTGAAATTAAACAGCTAGTTTCAAAGCGCCAGAAGCAAATCGGTGGTCCACAATTAAATTTGGATCAACTTTAAGTCACGGCCAGTAGATCTTCATATTTCTCGGGCTTTATGACATCTTTTAAAAAGATCCCAGTTACATTTAGCGATTTGGCGACTAGAGACCACCTCCAAGTTGTAGAATTCCTAAGCACATTGCCAGATAGTTTAGTGATTACACAAACATAGTGTTCACTAAATCGCCAGCCTTTTAGAACTCCGCTACTTTTCTTCATGAATGAGTGAAACCCTTGTAATATATCGGAACCACCAAACATTTTATCCGAACTGCTAAACCCTTTGATAACCCTGGGCCCGCCTAGAAAGATGCCACATGTCAACATATCATTCACTATACCTGCTCGGTCACCACTGACAAAGGACCCACCATATACAAGCCTTTAATTAGATGGTGGGCACAAGATCGCATGGCTCTGACAAAACTCATGAGATCTTATGCCAACCGTTGATTCTCTGCAGTTTTCAGAACCCCAAAGACAAACCAGATACTAAGTCCCACTAACACTTGCCAAATCATCATTATGTGGACCAATAAGAGACCACCAAATGTGCATGCATGGCATTGGACCCACTGAGAACATTATACCACCTAGAAGATCGTACAAACGATGCATGATCTCAAGGGCTTGGAAGATTCCATGAGATCATGCACCCACCATCGATCATGAATCTTCTAACTAAGATACTGGGCCTACCTAATAACACATCTAGTTCACTGACTCACCAACCAATAAGATGCCACCATTTTAGCACCCTCTGATAGTGGACTCGCCCGCTCAGAAAAGCTACATCATGAAAAGGAATCAATGGCTGGCGTAAGTTTGCAAGCCTTTGACACATCTTATGAGAACTTACGCCTGCTATTAGATTGAGATGGTGTCAGAGCCGGGCCTAGGAAAGATTTAAGCCAGAACATTAGAAAGAATTAAGATGTTGGACTTAGGGAAAATTAAATCCACCAAACTTTAGGCTTAAGGAAATATTAAGCGCTGAGGACTTAGGGAAAAATTAAAACATTAGGCAGATAGACTTAGGAAATATTTGCGCACATGGGTTTTAGGGAACTTAAGTGGCCCAAAAAGTAACAACAAATTAGAATAGGGCTAGGGTAAAATGAAGGGTTTTTCATGGTAACGGCTAGATTTTTAAATTTTTTTCTAGGGTTTTAGCCAGAGACATGAAAAGAACAGTAGAGACCAGGGGAAAGATGATGAAGCCATGAAATTTTTTGCACGTGCTAATAGATCTATCACTAATAGCTGTCTGTGACCAAACATTCACTATGGGACAACAAGAAAATAATCAACATTCATTGAATGTCATAATGAAATAAATAAAGACTTTTAAGTCCCACTTGTTTAAGAGATTTATCTGTAGCAATGGTTACAATGCAAAGGTAAATGGTCTAATTCAAATACAACTTCGTATGCAGATTTTTAGATCTATGCTAAGCTCAAAATACCTCTGGCCATCATAATGACTTTAATTTCCATGTATCATCTAACTCTATTTTGATTAGTTAATTCCTTTCTCTTACACTCGGTGTTGTCTGTAGAATTGTTTAATGCTTACTTTAACTTGTCTGACTAGCTTCACATGAATGCAATATTCTTCTCACGCTCATTCTCTTCATTATGAATCTTTTGTCTTCTTTTATAGATATGATAAACCGTTTTCTTCTAATCCATAGATTTTACCTCTTAATCTCCTTTGTTGATTTTGCCACTTCAACCTTCCTTGGAACTTGTGCCTTCAAAATATTTCATTCTTCATCATCCGATTATTTATGAATTTTCTCTATTGTAGATCTTCATAACAAAATTTATCTTTAACCTCATAATCATCCATATTCATCAAGTTCATCATCTCAAGTCAAAAATCACATGTTCCATTTTATTTGTTTCACTCATCCAATATTGTGATGTGTCGGTGACTTCTAACTCGGTTACTACTGTACTCGGTATACACTACAGTTGTTTGGTGTACACTATTTCTACTCAGTTTATACTAAGTTCTTCATTTACTGACCACATAAACTTGTTCATTCTTGATCTTCAATTCTTAATAGAATTATGTAATACAATCAAATCAATGACATAATGTCATAGAATCATATATAAGTTACCCAATGAATACCATACTGATATCTTACTCATACATCTCATCTTCATGTTAATAACTCATTCCTTCACTATTATAAATTCTTCAAATGTTTGCAACTAACATGAGAAGTACAGTAAAAACTAGTTGACATCAATAACAATATAATAACTAATTTAATGTGTCACATATACCTTTGTAGTATAAAAATCTCTCCCTATCATGTAGTCAATAAATTGTAGTATTTCAATCTCTCCCTTTAAAATATTCAATCATTTGTAGTATAACAATCTACACAATATGAAATATGCCATAGAATACCAAACATATGTCTACAATTCTGTCTGTATATGTTGTGACTCGGTAATGCATTTAATATGTTTATTCACTATACAATATTAATGTCTCTTCCTTTTGGTTAGCTTCACATCTAGCTGATATTAATGTATCTCTCTCCAATGTTTCCTGATCATCTCTTTCCATGTATGTAATCTCTCTCCCTGTAGATATTTCTTGAATATTTCATGTAATCCCTCTCCCTTCGACAACAATGCCAAAAATAAATCAGCTATTCAGTAGCCAAATCAATATCTCCATTGTTAAGTGCAGACTCTTGTACCTTGCATGTACACATATTAAGTTTGAGCTTGTCTTCCATCTTCACAAATTTAAGAATCCAAAAGTGTGAACATCATGTATCAACATCATTAGATCTTCTGATAAAGTAAAGGTTGATGCAACCTCATATCACCTTAGTGACTGTTAGATAAGGGATGGACCCCTAGTCTACTTCTCAAGTATTCAAATGTATCCTTCGGTAAGGGTTTTGTGAATATATCAGCAAGTTTCTCTTGTGACTTCACATTTTCCAATTTGACTTGCCTTTCTTGAACTTGCTCCCTGAAATATTGATACTTAATAGATATGTTCTTTTTATTTGCATGCATCATTGGATTCTTTGAAATATTAATAGCACTTGTGTTATCACAATAGATTATCACTGGATTAGTGATCTCCTCATTCATACCTTCCAATAATTTCTTTATCGATGCAATATTTGAATAATTAGCAGCAACAACAACATATCCTACTTCTGTAGTGGACTAAGAAATGCATCCTTGTTTCTTACTTATCCAAGTTACCAATCTAACTCCCAAAAAGAATACTCCACTAGTAGTGCTTTTTCTATCATCAATGTTTCTAGCCCAATCAGCATTAGTGTAAACTTTCAGTTCAAAATTACCTTCTTTCTTATACCATAATCCATAGTTTTTAGAATTCTTCAAGTATCTCAAAATTCTTTTCACAAAAGTCATATGTGATTCTTTACAATTAGCAAGAAATCTAGCTACAATTCCAACAACATGTGCAATATGTAGTCTACTATGCACACCATACATCATCTTGTCAATCATTGATCTATATAAGGTTTGATTTACCTCGGTTAATTTCTCATCCTTTTTCAGCTTGAATCTAGTTACCATAGGTGTACCAACTGGTTTTGAATCTTCCATACTGAATGTATTCAAATCTTCTTTGATGTGCTTAGATTGTCTGATGTGCGTGCCTTCCTTCTATTCTAGTATTTGCAAACCAAGAAAAAATTTGATCTCACCAAACATCAACATTTCAAACTCTTTCCTCATTTCAATAGAAAAATACTTACATATGTTATCATGACCCCCAAGTATTATATCATCAAAAAATACTTCAGCAATAAGAATCTTATCATCAATTTCACATTTCAAATACAGATTGTTGTTGTCACTTGTTCTAAAAAATCCAATTCTTATGAGATAAGAATGTAGTATTTCATACCATGTTCTTGGTGGTTGTTGTGGTCCATATAATGCCTTGTGCAACTTACATACCATATTCCTCTGATTAGATTCAACAAAACCTTTAGGTTGTTCAATGTATACATCATCTTCAAGTATCCCATTCAGAAATGCATATTTTGTTAGGAATAGTCCCAAGAGATAACTGAGAGGGGGGGTGAATCAGTTATCTACAAGATTCAATTCTTTATCCAATTAACTATATAAGAACATTAAGCATAAACACAATGAATGAACACTTAAAACATCACCACAATTTTGGCTATGGGGAAACCCAAATAGGTAAAAACCCTTGTGGGAACTGACACCCACTAAGAACTGCACTAGTGTATTATGATCCCTGTTAGAAGACCTTACAACCCTATTAGGATTTGATCTTTACAATGCAATAAGTATAGTGACCTAGTCAATGGTCGGACCCTGTTAGGAGTCTTTTACAATTAACCTTGTTAGGGGTGAGGATGCACTGTCTGAGAGCACACTGCTCAAAGGGGTGAAGGCTACAACCTTCTGATTAATAGATAGACACTATATCTAGATATTGGTGAATTGGGCATAGACCTATTGTCTAGATTAGTTCCAATGAATAGAATATGCTCTTTACTTGGTCACATAAACCTTCTGCTGATGGCTCAACACTTCACATTTTCTACTCTACTCTTTTATTTTAACTTCAAACCACTCCTTAGTAATCACAAATGATTGCCTATAAATATATTTTCTCCAAATGATATAATCAAGTCAGGTTGTTAGAACCATCTTGAAATCATATTAGAGAAACAATACAACTCTCTAATAACACCTCAGTCATCTCTACTAAGCACACAATATAAATTAGGACTTCACAATTATATGTGAGTAGACGCCACGCTACACACAGTCAGCTTCACTAAATTATTTCCAACTTTCTTCTTATGCTGAATTACATCATGCCCTCTTAACCAAACATTGTTAACTCTCCTCTTAACATAAATCCAAGCATGCATACCATGATGATAAGTGCAACTACCGCAATCTTATAAACACCAACGGCTCTCCTAGATAAACTTAGGAAACTATAAATGTCAACTAAAGACTTCATAACTCAAGTTGTACTTCATATCTAACTCTACATTTATGAACATAACATCATATATATGTCTAAAACATAAATATGAAGGCGCAAGGCTCTACTAGAACCATGCAACCAATCACATATAGAACTATTCCTTGGACCTGTCAGGAACACTCACTCATATACACAATTGTATTACTATCTTTAGTCAAGATCAAAATCTGTGTCTATGATATCATGTTGATAACATATCCATGAAACATATGTTGAAGGCTCTCTTCATTAGGCTTCCACACATGCTACTTACCATATGTTGTCATCAATGACAAACATACAGTCAGTAATCTAGCTTGCTAACAACTCTCCAACATATTTCACATCCATCTAATATACCTTAAATCCTTTATAAGCAACATTTGCAAGTAGTGTTCTTACTCCTTCAACTCTATCAACGGGTGCAAAAGTTTCTCCATAGCCAATTCTTTCTTCTTGTACATAAGATTTGCAAACTAGTCTTGCTTTGTTCCTTATTACATCTTCATTTTCATTCAATTTATTTCTGAAAATCCATTCATTTTCAATTAAATTTTTATGTTTAGGTCTTGGTACCAATGTCCATGTCTTTTTTTTATGTATTTTCTCAATTTATTCATTCATTGCCTTGATCCATTCATCATTTGCCAATGCATCTCTAATAGATTTAAGCTCAAATTCACAAAGTAAACATGTATTTTTACTTAACTTACTTCAAGTCATCATTCCTACTCTTTTCTCTCCAATTATCTAATCTTGTGGATGGTGTCTTCTCACATACTTTACAAGTACCTGTTCATATCTCAACACTTCAGTGGGATTTGTTTTATACATCTGGGAGTATATGGGGTTGTAGGATAACTAGACTTAGCTGATTAACCCCATCTCAGTTATCTAACAATCCCAAATATTCCCAGATGTATAAAACAAATCTTTCGATTAATCTAAACAACTTAGTAAAACTTAATGTGTGCCTTTTTGTTTGTTAACTGAATACCAGTAAAGTTAACTTGTGTATATACCGATAAAACCACTAATTGTAATGTGTAAAGTAAAATAAAAAATAATCACATCCATACACATATAAAACTTGATTTTTAACATGGAAATCCTTTTAGAGGAAAAACCACCTCGGACCAATACCCGAAATAATTTCACTCTTGTGGAGTGATGTTTGTTAAGAGCCAACCTTGTTAAAGGTTACAAAACAGACTGTAAGGTGTGACGTTGTTACAGGATCTATCACTAACAAATCTCCATGACCAAACATTCACTATGGGTTCAATAATAAAATAATCAACATTCATTGAATGTCATAATGAAATAAATAAAGATTGTTAAGTCCCACTTGATTAAGAGATTTATCTATAGCAATGGTTAGAATGAAATAGTCAATGATCTGATTCAAATACAACTTCCTTTGCAGATTTTTAGATCTATGCTAAGCTCAAAATACCTCGAGCCATCATAATCACTTCAATTTCCTTGTATCCTCCAACTCTATTTTACTCGGTTAATTCCTTTCTGTGACACTCAGTGTTGTCTGCAGAATTACTCGATTCTCACTTTAACCTATCTAACCAGCTTCACATGAATGAAATCTTCTTCTCATGTGCATTCTCTTCATTATGAATCTCTTGTCTCCTATTATAAACATGATCAACCATTTTATTCTCATCCATATATTTTTCCTCTTAATCTCCTTCATTGATTTTCCCTCTTCAACCTTCCTCGGAACTTGTCCCTTCAACAAGTTTCATTCCTCCTCATCTGACCATTCATGAATTTTGTCTGTAGTAGATCTTCATGACAAACTTTATATTTAACCTCAGAATCATACATATTCATCGAGCTCATCATCTCAATTCGACAATCAAATGTTCCATTTTATTTCTTTTACACGGTTAATACCATGATGTGTTGGTGACTTATAAGTCGGTTATACTTTACTTAGTATACACTACACTTTGTCGGTGTACATTGTTTCTACTCGGTGTATACTAAGTTCTTCATTTACCGACCACATAAACCTGTTCATGCTTGATCTTCAATTCTTAATAGAATTATGTAATACAATCAAATCATTAACATAATGTCACAAACTCATCAATAAGTTACCAAATGAATACCATACTCATATCTTACTCATACATCTCATCGTCATCTTAGTAACTTGTTCCTTCACCATTATACCTTCTTTCGATGTTTGCAGCTAACATGATAAGTACAGTCAGAACTAGTTGACATCAATGAAAATATAATAATTGATTTAATGTTTCACATATACCTTTGTAGTATAATAACCTCTCTCTTTGAAGTATTCAATCAATTGTAGTTTGTCAATCTCTCCCTTTAAAATATTCAATCAATTGTAATATAACAGAGAGGGGAGTGAAAGTATCATCAAGAAAGGGGGTGCAAACATGATTATGAACTCAATCTACCAAGTTTCAGAATCAGTAAGAATGAGAAAGGTCAAGGTTAATGCAAGCCTATGGTACAGGTTTGGACTAGGCTCTTAGTTGGTCTCCTGATGTTAATTAGTTGTACTATTAGTAATCCTAGATTGGACAGGAACTACATCTTAGACATGTACCATACTTGATCTTTTGGCCTTAGGATGGCTTATGTGATAACTTTTGGTTTTATCATTTCTTACAAGTATTAATGAATAATTTTTCCCAAAAATATATTAGCAAATGTTTTAAAATATTAAAATTTCTTTGGTTATCCTATTATGGAGTACATAACCCTTAATGTGAGGTATAAATGTGCCCATTCGTATCATTTTGTTCTTCTTTGTTAATTTAGGCATAATGTTAGGGTTTCCTTCCCCTACTATTTACTTAGTTCTCTCTATCATAGTACTATTGGTCATAAAAGAAAAGAGAGTAAGTCGGTCCTTCATGAAGGGCTTATTCTACTTATTGTTGATCATGTTAAGAAGAATGTGGCTATCATCCCACATCCTCCTCAAATTCTGGGTGGGGGTGGGTTTCCAAGAGCTTGGTTAAAAGAGGAGGGAGGATGAGGGTAAGGAGGGCTCATTCTCTAAAAGATTGAATTTTGAGAAGAAAAGTGGCATGGAGACTAAGTCAAAGTGAGAAAGTGTTGGGTGTTTCTCAGATTTCAAAGGAAATCCTTAGAAAAAATGTAAGCACGACAGTAAGGATTCTCTGTCTAGTATTGGTGGTGACACAAAAGTGGAGGGGGTTAAAAATATTGAGATCATTTTGGATATGGGTAATTGGAATGACCCCGGTGGTCAAAGTGTCCCTATCCTAGTTGATTATGACAGTTATGTGCACCATGATGTCCCTATTTCTTCGCACAATGAAGCCGCCACTGTCAGATAAAAATGATAAAGATGTGAGATGTGATGCGACCATTCTAGACAAGGATATTCCCTCTTCCTCTAGAACTATTACTTTTCTAAAAATGGTCGATATGCAGGAAAGAAATGTGTAGCTCCTCAAGGAAGACCTGGAGGAAAAAATTGATCCCCCTTTTGGCATTTTCTAAATGACCAAAGCTATGTCTATGTACTCTTTCCACCTAGTTAAATGTTGTTTTCATGAAATTTTAAAACTCTGAGTATTAATCATAGATCCTTTTTTTCTAAAGTGGATAATATTCAACAGAGAATGGATTCTAGGTCTGAATGGATGAACAAAGTTGGGGAGAATAGGGACAATACAAAGATTGACTTGTTACAAGATAAGGTGGATAGAATGGAGACTACCCTCAAAAAGGTTCTGTTGGATAGTGATCAGTTTATGGGGACTGTTATTGAGGTAATCAATAACATTAAGCAGGAGCTAAATGTTGGATCCTCTCTCAAGATTGATGATATAAAAAATGATGATGAGGACCAGACTAGGTCGAGCAAGCGTACTAGATCCTCCAAGAAGAAGAAGATACATGAGAGAATTCTTGAGCTCTCGGATCTCAATGTCATCATTAGTAAGATGTCGAATGCCAAAAATGACATGGAGAAAACTTTGTTGGAGTTTGCCTAGTTTCTTGTTATTTTGTTTTTCTTTCTTTTTTCTCTATTACCGTTGATATGTGTAGGTTTTTATTTACTGGTTTTTGGTTGGATTTTTTGCTGGTTTTGGGTCTGCTGGTGGGATGGTTTTTAGCCATGTCTCTTTTCAGTGGGTTTAATGTTTAATCTTTTGTAACTTCTTTGTTTGTGGTTTTGGGTCCCCTCAAAACCTACTTTTACCAGTATTCAAAAACATTTCTTTGGTTATGTTCTTCTTCCAGCCAAGAATAATGAAATCCTCATTTTTTCTTTCTATGTATTTTTTCAATCTTCTGTACATTTTATTCTTTTAGAAAAGAACCAGGTATCATTCAATTCCTCACTACCTCCTCCAAGAACTATTTCCAATCCTGCATATCCTTTTCAATGATAAAATAGACTCATTTTTATATTTGTTTTTAAATTTCAATGGTGGAGATGTGATGTAGGAGCATCCTGGGTGTAAGAGCAATCTTGCATCACCCAAAAAATATTTTTGTTTTTGTATTCAATAAGGGCTATCTTGTGTAGAGCCGCTATTTATGAAAACTTGCTATTTTTAGTAAGTTGGTCTTACAATCTTAGAATGTTCTAATTTTACATGTGGAGGTTAATCTCAGTCATATCAGCCTGCCAGCAAAGTTTCATGGCTAGATCAGGTCTAGTTTTGAAGATATTGAAGATTTTCGGTATTGGCAGCAGGGTACAGAAACTTTGAACTCAGTTTTGAAACCCAAATAGAAATTTTGAAGAAGAATTATTTTCCGCCATTTCAGGTGACCCAACTTCCGAAGACCATAAGTCATCGCCTGTTGACCCGATTGGCTATTATAACCCCATTCTGGAAATGCCACGAAGCGTTCTACAAGCTTGACTTGTGCAAAGCACCCGTCACCCAAATTTTCAACCTCATTCGGGGCCTCTAAAGCCTTCAAAACTAATTTCAAAGTTTCTGTACCTTGCTGCCAATACTGAAAATCTTCAATATCTTCAAAACTAGACTTGATCTAGCCATGAAACTTTGCTGGCAGGCTGATATGACTGAGATGAACCTCCACATGTAAAATTAGAAAATTCTGAGATCGTAAGACCAACTTACTAAAAATAGCAAGTTTCCATAAATAGCGGCTCTGCACAAGATAGCCCTTATTGAATACAAAAACAAAAATATTTTTTGGGTGATGCAAGATTGCTCTTACACCCAGGATGCTCCTGCATCAAGATGAAAATTTTTAAATTAAACGTTGGAGATGAAATTTTTTACACAGATGATTTGACGAGCCTTCACCTTGGTGTGTGCAGCTGTAGAAAGCCTCTCGGCTTAATAAATGCTTAAAATAAATTAATTAATTGAATCCTTGACTAAATCAAGGCTCTCATATATTAAATTACCAAAAATCTTAAATATATTATTGAAGAGCGTAAAGCATAAAATAAATTAAACCCAGGCCATTCATAATATCAATTGATTGGAGAGCATGTTAGATTTCATGAATTAGATCATTCATATTTAATAGTAAAATAAATAATATGTGATTTAAATTTTAAAAAAGTGAAGATAAATCTCATCCTAAGTTGTTGAACTTAAAAAACATATAATTATTATTATTTTTTTAATGAAACATAGATTGGTTACATAAGAATAAATGAAGTTAAAGAATCAATTGTGTTCAACTTTTTATTTTTAAATTTGCAGTGAAATTTACACCTATATGATAAATCACCATCAATATTAAATAAAATGACTAAAATAAAAAAATAATTCAAACCTTTGACTAAATTAAGGTTCATGTATATTAAATTATCAAAAATATTAATTATATTGTGGAAGAGTATGAATCATAAAACAAATTAAACCAGCTTGTTCATAATATCCACTGATTGAAAAGCATGTCACATTTCATAAATTAGGTCAAGTCCATAGTTAATGATAAAACAAATAATGACCATTACATTTAATGCAATCGCTAATGGTAAACAAAAAAAAGGTTTATGCTTTCAAATTTATACCTATAGAATCTAATAGAAATTCTCATCTATACATGCATCGTGGTGGCAACTTTTGGATGACATCGACTCTGCTGTGTGAATTGTCAAGAGCACTAAACAAAAAAACAAAAAAAATTGAAAAGATCGCAAAATAAACAATATTGACAAATAAAGAATAAAAATAGACTGAAGCACACAAAAAGGAAGAAATATATATATATAAATTTTGAAGTTGATATATTTATTCTTATGTATGATGAAATGATTATAGATGTGAATACGCTTTACGATCAAATTATAATGTGATGATGATCGATCTCTAAATTACCCAAGGCTTTGTCATTTTATACAACACATAGAAACTTCCATGTCGACCATGATCTTCCTGCATCCAAGATTAGAAACAAATTTCAAATAACTAGGAAGCATATACAATTTGTAATAACAAACAGATGTATGAATGCATATAAGTACAGTCATGGAAGCTAAAACATCTTTAGTTACATTCGAGAAAAAACTATTAGCTCAAGTGTCAAAAATAGCTTGTATAGAGTTCTTGTTACGTGGAAATACACTTTGTTTACAGAAAATATTCCCTCGTGCTTTGACTTAGAAAGCCTCTTCTCTTCACGCGAAAAAACAATTTCATCCAATACATATGGCGAAATTATGTTTGGCCAAAAGTAATCCGTATATAAATTGGTCCATGGCAAACACATTTTATTTGGAGCGTTCCCAGCAAGAGAACGAGGAAACTACAGTCCCAAAAAGTTGCATAATTGACTACCGTATAATGAAGGCTAATAAATGTAGTAATTTGCCTCTATTTACTAAAATAGTCTAGTGGACGACGTGGACATTTTTTCTGTGATTTTGTATGCTTTTGGTAGAGTAATTAGTCCTGCAGCTTACCACATCAACGAAAACTCCGCTCTGCGCAAGTCAGTTGTGCCCATTCAAAAAACATTGGTCCATAAATGAGTTTTACATTGTTTAAAGAGCTCCGAAAAAGTCGGCACATGGTCCAATTCTCTGTATAAATACGCAGTTGGAGGTTACAAGAGTATCGGCAGGAAATAGGAAGGAATTTGGAGTTGAGTATCAGGAGAATATAAAGATGGAAAGTGTGTGCGTAACAGGGGCTGGAGGATTCATTGCCTCCTGGCTTGTCAAGATGCTCTTAAGCAGAGGTTACACTGTGAGAGGAACAGTCCGCGATCCTGGTCAATATTGGTATTTAATTGCATTCACATGATTATTTTTTATCTGAGAATTTGAATTATTAGGCTTTAGGCAGGGGACCCTGCATATGCATTACTGAAATTACTCTTACAAGTGCAGATGACAGAAAGTATGCTCATCTGAAAGAGTTGGAAGGGGCGGAGAAAAGGCTTGAGCTTGTGAAGGCTGATATTCTGGACTATGACAGTCTGATAATGGCCATCAGAGGGTGTAAAGGAGTCTTTCACACGGCTTGCCCTATTATTGAAGATCCGGTATGTCCCTTGCTTGTAAAATTATTGAATGGATAGATGTATTAAAATGTTGTTAAGTGGAGATTTAATGTGAGGGTAGTGGCACTTTTACAGGTACAAGTGGTGGAGGCCTCTGTGAATGGCACTCTGAATGTGCTGAAGGCTTGCAACGAATTGGGAGTGAAGCGTGTGATACTTACGTCCACAATCGGCGCCATTTACCTCGACCCCAATAGAAATCGGGAAGCCATAGTCGATGAAGACTGCTGGAGTGACCTTGATTACTGTATTGAAACCAAGGTAAACTAATTTGTATGGTTCGAAGTTTCATCGAGAGATTTTGTAAATTATCCATCCAACATTATTGAATTTGTTCTGTTCCTCTTTGATGCTCAGAATTGGTATTGCTATGCAAAGACAGTAGCTGAGAAAGCAGCGTGTACGTATGCGGAGGAGGTGGGTATGGATTTGATAAGGATTAATCCCTGTATTGTCTTGGGTCCTCTGCTCCAGCCCACTGTGAATGCAAGCACTGCTCATGTTTACAAATATTTAACTGGTGAGCTAATCTTAATACTATCATAATTCCTTTCTTTTTTCTGCTTTCCCATCCATGGGAATGAGATTAGTTGTTTTGTTTAAATCATTCTAGGGTCGGCCAAGACATATGTCAATGCAACGCAGGTTTACGTGGAAATGACATTAATTGTTTTGTTTTATTTCTTCTAGGGTCGGCGAAGACGTATGTTAATGCAACGCATGTTTACGTGGATGTGAGAGATGTGGCGAGAGCGCATATATTGCTCTACGAAACTCCCTCCGCCTGTGATAGATATCTGTGTGCAGAGAGAAGCCTGCACAGAGGAGAGCTCGTGGATATGTTAGCACAGATGTTCCCGCAATACCCACTTCCCACTGGGTATGTATTTTTTTATTATTGATTACTTTTTATTAATTCTCAAGATTTATTAAATGATTTGGGATTTCACAATAGTTGAGTAATGTTCATCTTAATTCCCTTCACTGTAGTCGTTCATCTTAATTTTTATAACATGGGTTTTCACAGTCTTCCCCTTCTCTGTAGGTGTTCAGACCAGGAAAATCCAAGGAAAGTGGCATACAAATTCAGCAATCAAAAGCTGAGGGAATTGGGTCTCTCTTTTACGCCCATGACAGAGTGTTTGGCTGAGACTGTAAGGAGTCTGAGAGAGAAGGGATTTCTTCCTTAATTGTAAACCATATCATTCGAGGAAATCAGATATTGTTCGTGTGGCCACGATTCTCACTTTTAAGAGTTGAATTCAGCGTCACACATTAATATCCATACTGTAGCATCCGACAAGTAAAGTTTTGTCTTATAAAATCTATATTATTGTAGTATTAAATGTACTATTAAATATATGATGTGAAACTCTTTATTTGCTCTGAAATTAAATTCTAGAATTTCCAATGAGATGATAAGGGTTTACATCTGTCATAGGTGAAGTGCAATGGCTGCGTTGATAGAAGTCAATATATTAAGGAAATATTTTTTTATTGGCTATATAATTTTGTAATACAACTTTGAAATATGTACAATCTTGTTTGGAACATTTATTAAATATTTCTTTCACATATAAGAATTCTTATAGTGAATGAAAATATTTGGAACAATTTTAATTTTAAAAATTTTGTAGTTGAAGGTTTTGTGCGCTTGTATGAATTAAGCTTGAAAATAATTTTTTGGTTATTTATTTATTTATTTCTATACATTGAAACTAGAAGTTAGTGGATTTATATTATAAATGCATAGTTGGTCTTATATAAAAGCTATAACTAAAAGTATGTGTTATGGGTAGGAATTAGAGGTGAGAAAATAATATTGGTAACATACAAAAACCATGGACATATACATCATGAGGTAATGAATATATTAGGCTTTGATTTATTTCTATGAATAATGTATATTAAAAATGGTAACAAAAGAATAAATTGAAAGTTTATCTAAAGAAAGTTGCATTGAAAATTGTGCACCTATACTCGTATAATCAAAGTACATGTAGCTAGGATTCTTCCTTGTTCTCGATAATTATGTATGAATGTTTTTCATTCTTGAATTTCATTCAAAAGAGAATGGTAATTCTATTCAAGACCATTTACTAATATAATAAGAGATATAACTATAAAAGTTATGCATTGACTTTATTTTGAATTTATAAAAATTATTTCTTTTTCTAGTGTTAATGTGTAGGATTTTTGTATAGTAATTTCCAATGTCATAGAGAGAGGTTTTCGTCTATGATTACCTAAAGTGGGAGCCAATTGGGATATCAAAATTCCAAAAATGTACTCAAATTGAGGTTGAACCTTAGACAAATACAAAAGGCCAACCATAATTAAATAGGGAGCATGTATGCAAGAAGAAAATAAATGAGGGAGATAATTAAAGAGGCACGCCTATAATCAAGGGTCTGCATAGAAAAAACATATAAAGAGGGGATAAAATTTAAATATTTATTACCTAAATTGGGAGCTAATTGTGATAATTAAAGAGAGAGAGGACATGACCGAACTAGCATAGTAAGGTTAAGATGAGAGAGAGAGAGAGAGAGAGAGAGAGAGAGAGAGAGAGAGAGAGAGAGAGAGAGAGAGAGAGAGAGAGAGAGAGAGAGATGGGCAAGCAACTTACATTATGCTAGAAACCCATACGAAGGATAACTAAGAAAAGCATCATATACAAGGAAATTTGTTACAAAATAGGATTATCCCAAGGAAAAGCACCATTTCCAAAGGAATCCATTTAGAAAACGGTGGAAAAGGATTTCCCCAATGAAAGCATCATCTCCAAATAAATCTTCTAAAAAAAAGGTGCAAAATATTTGCCCCAAGAAAAGCATTGTCTCTAAAGGAATCATCTTCAATAGGATATTACAAAGAAAAAGGCATTATTTTCTACCAAAATTGACAAAAAATGATTGCAAAATTACATTAGTGGTGTGTGCAAAAATATGTAACAAAGAGTGGAGTGTATGTCCCCATGTTAAAGCAATTGTGTATGCCTTATTGAGATTAATAAATATAAGGTAGCGTACATACATTAAAAAAAAATGTTTCCATTGTGACATGTCTCTAAACAAGGACAAATCAAGGGAAATGAGACACATGACAAAAGGAGCACTTAGGGGATCTACTAACTCTAGGGTTAGTATGCATATGTGATAGATCATATATATCAAGAATAATTGTAACGAATTGACCATATTCCTAAAGGTAGTATAACTTTAAGTACAATGGAAGAACACTTAAAATAAATGAGCACATGAATTTTTGGGTCACCATCACAGACATCAAAAAGATAGATGGTTTCTACCACTTTGCATCATCGCCAAGCAAACAACACAAAGCCACATCCACAATAAGTGCACATGTACCATATATCATATAGAAGAAAATGAGATACAAATAGAGGCTCATATAATGATAGATTCAATCTCTTTATCACCTTGTGCCAACAGAGAAACAAGGGTCATCTAAACAAATATAAATAATAAAATATAACAAGAACATTGTACAAAAAGTACATGGTGAACAAGAAAAAGAAACAAGGATACTATCTACTTTATGGTAGATACAGATACAAGTCTCATGAAAGAAGTTGAACTAAGGACCTCTTGGGCCATGCCTCTAGGTTATGAGGTAGAGGATGATATGCTAATTCTACATCCAGATGATGTATTGTCAAAATTGGTAGATCCAAATCTACCTAGGTTTGGAACCTTTAAAGAGAAGGACATTAAAGTCTTTAGAAAATTGAACCAACCGGTGATAGAGAAAAAGATAAAAAGGAAATAGATAAATTTGTATTAAATAAAGGTTTCACTAACGAAATGATAGATAGTGTAAGAGAGAAGTGTGAAGTAGAGAAAGATGGTGCATCTGTAGTAGTAGTAGAAGGAGAAGAAGTAGAAATGGTTTCTGCTACAATCAATAGAGCTCACATAGGTAGAAAAACTAGAATTAATAGCATGATGAAGAAGGAGAAATCCTCACCTCTAGCAAGATTTATTATGAAAAGGAAAGAGAAGTATGCTAAGGCTGCTAAGCTTGAGCCTATAAAGGTCAAGGAGGTAACCACAATAGGGAAAGTTATCAACAAGAGGATGAAATAAAAAGAAGAAAGGAACAAGGATGCTAAGAGGAGTGAGGAAGAAGGAATGGAATCATATGATGGCTAGAAAGAGCTAAAGGAAAGTGGTAAGAAGTCCAAGGTCATTGGCTCCCTAACCATGAAATCTGACAAACTAAATATTAGTAAGTTTATTTTAATAGATAGAATAGTTGATAAAGTTAGAAAGTGGGGCATATTGGTTGATGTTTATAAGAATTATGATAAATTCACTAAAGATGAGAAGAAGAAAATTAAGGATGTAGCTATATTTAGTATGAATAAAATAAGCCAAGATCTTATTGAGTTACAAGGGTAGATTCCCACATCTTTGTATATCAAGATTGAAGCTAGGTGGCTTGTTGTATTAAAGAAAGATAAATAATTAATAGAATATGTTTTAGTCCAATTACAATCAGAGATTTCAAAGGATGAAATCAAAGAGATTCTTGGAAAAATTATACTCGTATTCAAGAACAAGAAAAGGTTGACAAGGTTACTCAATGGTGAATATCATTCAATTTAAGAAGAAACAGATGCTCTCTTGAAGAATTTGTTGTGTCTTGAAGAACAAGAAAACCAAGAAGAACTTGAACGTGATGAGCCATAAATAACTTATAACAATGGAGGATGCAAGATTGATGGTGTTGAAGTCACCATAGATTATATTCCCATCTTGAATGTTCTTGAAGAGTCCAAGATTAGTACAAAAGAACAAGTGGATGTGCCAAAGAGTACATGGATAGAACAATCCATGAAAGATATTATGAATGATGATACCATAGTGAATTATTTAACTGGAGAGAAGAAACTAGTATCGATAGGAGACATAACCAGTGAACATGAGAACAAACAAGAAGAAAAGGAAGTGACTACAGATAAAGAGAAAGGACATGTAACATATTCACAGTCCATTTCTACTATTAACTCAAGTTTTGATGAAGAAGATATTCTAATTATTCAAGGGCCAATTGATTTGTAGGCCTATAGCCATAATGAACTCATGGGCATTGCTATGGAAATAAAGTCTAAGGATAAAAGGGAAAAGATGAACTCTTAGAAGAAATAAGCCCAATTAATCCAATCGACAAGAGACATATTATCTAATCTGATGCTTGAGATTGATTATGACTCAAATGCTACACCTATTGAGAAAGTGGATAAACTAGTGACACTTGTAGAAGAATAAATAGAAAGTATTGAAGATGAATCTATGCACAAAGTGAAAAGGAACTACAAGAGAAGAAATGATCAGAGAAACTGGTAGAAATGATTGCACTTGATAGAGATTCATTAGTAGTAGGTGTGAATTGGGTGAAGGAAGAACTGAAGGAAGGTGGTAAGATACTTGCCACTATTTGTAAATTTTAAAGTTTATTCAAGATATTCAGAAGAAAAGAGTTGAAGCTCAAGAGGAGGTAAAGAGGTTAGTTGCCAATTTTGATTCGGTGAACCATTATATAATACAATTTGGAGCTTCGGTAAGCATTGTTAACCATAATATCAAAACTTAAAATAAGGCATAGAATAAAAGGGTAGCAACATTATTAGAGCTACATAGTCATTTGAATCCCAAAATTGATATATTACAAAAAGCAATAAAGGAGTCTAAATTTATTTTAGCCTTACCGCATATGAGCACTATAGATGCACTAGAAGAACTAAATTATCTATTAAAAGGATAGATATGAATCATGTATAATCTATAGAAGACATGTGAAAATGATCTTCAAGTGTTAAAGACCAATTTTGCATATGTATTTAGCAAAATATAAGTTGGAATTTACTTTACAAGTAATTTATTTTTAATTTTTGTATCCTTTATATACCTTTGTCATTTTTGTCAAAGGGGGAGTTAGAGGTTAGTGAAAAATTGTTTGATTGTGGATTTCAAAGGAGGAATTATGTAAGGGGGAGTCATAAACAGTTTAGGAGACAAATTTTTGCAAGTGTTGACACTTAGCCAATTTTTACCCAATATTTCCATCAATGCCAAAGGGGGAGATTGTTGGAATTTTGATGAATATGTTTGACTCCAAGAGAACATAGTGTTGAAGAGGTGTTTTCATTGCTAGCAAAGAACCATACTAGGAGTGATAGATTATTCATATTGGCAGTGTATTGGATCGAATAAGTAAAATTACTAAGTGTTCAATTGTACCAATTGCAGGATGATGCTTTGTGGAATACATGATCAATGATAAATATTTAGGAGGTTTCAGGTTATGCGGTTCATGTAAAAGCATTAAAACTATCATATAAATCTATGTTTGGAATCACATCATCTAATTCTTAGTACAAGAAGAGATTTGAGGAACGGAGCTAGTGATATTGGATAGAACATGGTATCGGTAGAGTAAGTCTAATGGAATCAGTAAACCGATAGAGAAAAAGTAAAAGTATTTTTTAATTTATTATTGAATTGTTTAAGGACAACATCAAGAAATTTGAAATTATGAATTGGCATTCTCACTCAATTATTTTAGTTGATTTGGAAGATGAGTTTGGTAATATATTTTATGGTTTCTAGCAATATAGAAAAAGGTCTATAAAGGATATTTTAATCATAATGTGAAAGGTTGTGATGCCTAAAGATGATTCAAAGAGTTAGGGAAGAGGTGTTAGAATATTTTGAGTAGCGCATTAAGAAGAAGTATAGTGGATCTGTCAAGCAGTGAATGTTGTTTTCAAATCACCATGACTTGTTGAATCCTAACTAGTTTGCAAGTTAAATCCCTTAATAGGGTCACTCCTAATAGGGTGAGAAGGATCCTAATAGGTATGAATATTAAATCCTCTATCCAGGTGACTCTCAAAAGGAGTTTCTAAATCCCTTAACTAGGTAGCTCCTAACGACGCTTTTTTCAATATCTTTTACCAGGTCTATAGATACTCTTAACTAGGTATGCCCTTAACAGGGTGATGCAATATATTTAACCGTGCAAATCTTTTTGCTTCAGTAGTGAGAATTTTTCTCTAGTAATTCCCATTATGGTTTTTCCCTCTAACCAAGGGTTTCTACAAGAAAAATATTGGTGTTCAAGTGTGTTCTATGTTGGGGATGTTTTATTTTATGTTATAATATAACTTGCATGTTGGTTAATTTAGGAGTTGCTAAAAAAGGTTTTAATATCTATGGTTTCATTGATTCACCCCTCCCCCCTCTCAGTAGCTTATAACACAAACAATATATTCTTTATAGAAGTTTAAAGATGATGACATGAACATAGACAAGAATTTAGAAAATCAATTATTAGACTTCCTCCCAAGATTTTTCAGTGTCGATGATAAAAAAAAATTATGGTCTCAGTGATATATGTAAAAGTTAATAATGATAATTTTCTATGGGTGATTTTAAGACCCTTGACCTAGATGGTTTCCCTCCTTTTTTAGGATTTTTTGGATATAGTTGGTTCAGATGTTACCTCTGTAATGGAAAATTTATTCCAAATATGTAAAATCCTTAGGGAGTTGATTACCTCCTTTATTTCCTTAGTTATGAACATTTAGGAACCAAAAATTCATACTGACTATAGGCCAATCAACCTTTGTAACATGGCCTATAATTTTTTTACTCAGATTCTTGTTAATAGGATTAACCAATGCTAGACTGTCTCATCAACTATAAATAAAATGTATTCATCCCTACATGATGAATCCTAGAAATTTATATTAAAAATCATGAAGCTATTCACTCCATGGATAAGTTCCAGTATCCAAGGGTGATATTTAAACAAAATATTTATAATTCCTATGATAGAGTTAAGTTGGAATATCTATTTAAAATTTAAGAGAGATTTGGATTTGTCAATAGAGTCATTAGCTTGATGAATAATGGTAATTTGGAATCACCACTATTTGTGTATGTGTGTGGGGAAAATGTAAGATTCACTCCTAAATCCAAATTCCCAAAAGAGAGATCCAATTTGATCAACCAAGAGGTTAATACACAATCGAATCAATCTATGAAGAATATGAAAAAGAGAGAGAAACCCTATACTTCCCTATAGTTGGATTAAGTTTGAAATCTGAAATAATTGAAGTGCAAATACTAACCTTGAATTAGGGCAGATCTGGAAAATGCTAAATTCTGGCTTCTGTATCAACTTTCTAAAGATTCTATCACCTGATCTGGACTGAAAATGCTGAGGCAGAAAAAACCCATAAATCTTTTCTCCAAATTCACACAGGTCGACTTTGACCTTTTAAAAGGTCAAAGACCACATTATTTATTTGAAGTCCGATTTCGATTCTGTTCACAGATCCTGAAAGATTGTTGAAAAGGGTATCCAAATTCGCTCTCAGATTCAAGATTTCACACCTGTGCCTGCAAGAAAAATGGTTTTGTTGTTTGTTTGGGGGGTTTTACCTTGGTCAAACCCCAATTTGGAATCAACCTTAATATTGAAATTGAAATAGGAGAATGCTAGCAAGTAGTAGAAATGAATCTAACAATGAAGCTATGCAATTCACTAGATATACTAATGTATTTGGAATGTAATCAAATATATTGATATGAAAACTTGAACATAACATGATCAAACCTCCATGATTGCATTCTTGAAATCCACCTTGAGGAAACAATGATATGGATCTTGAAGATGAAGAAAGGATCTTGAAGGAAGATCACACCACCATGGTGGCTAGATCTAGGGTTTGAATGATAGATCTTGAATGCTTGAGCCAAATCCCTTCAATAGCTTGAATGCTTGAATCCTTGATCTTCAATGGAGAACTTGGAAGAAGAAGAAGACTTGAATACTTGAATGAATTCTTTCCTGATCACCTTAAGAGCTTGAGAGCTTGATTGCTTGGGTGAGATGAGAAAACTTGATATCAAAAATGAGAGAGGAAGGCCTCCTTTTATAGTGATCTAGGGCACACTCCTCTAGATGGGCCACCTTGGAGGATTAAATCCCAATTAGTTCCTCACCTTCAGAAAATATACCTTGATTAAATACCATTAAAGGATTAACTATTTCGGAGGCTGAAACAACTGACCCAGAAGTGGGAAATAACTTTCCTGAAAGATAAATTACCGGCAAATGAAACTTTGAAAATTTGGTAGGAAGATTTCAAGATCGAGGTCGACCCTAACCTAGTTAGGTTCAAGGTTGACTTTGACCTCAAACCCTAACTTTGCTTGATTCTGTAACAAGAGTTCCAGGGGTGCCAGAAATGCAAAATTTGATGTCTGAGCAGGACCCAGTGTCAGGAACAAATAGAAAATCCTTGGAATGATGTGATGAAGGACTAGGAGGTCTCATTTCTGAACCCTACCTAGAAAATAGAGCCATGGAAGAGAGAAAATCAGGAAATTCCTTAAGACCTTAACCCTAATTTCACCTAGAATGAAGAAATCAAGTGCAGAGAAGAAGTGGAAGACAAGGGAGAATGCAAATATGCCAATCATGACCCTAAACCACTTACTCAGAGGGCTAAATTCTCTTAACATGGAAGTGCTTCCATTTTAAGATGATACACTTGATTACATAGTGTGCGAATACTATGCACTACTGTGTTATGGTTAAAAAATCCCCAAGGGGTTTCTTTAGAGCTACCTAGGGTATTAGATAAGGGGACCTCTTGCTCCATATCTCTTTATAATCTTGGCTGAGGTCCTGAGGAGAAACTTCATAAGACTAGTTGAGGAGGGAAAACCCCTAGGAATATAACCTACCTCTACTTTTTCCCCCATTGACCTCCAAATTTATTTGGATGGTACAATCCCTTTTTGTAATGCCTAAGAAATTGAAGCTAGATTATGGAAATTTTTTCATAATTAGTATACCTATATTTTAAGCTAGGCTATAATTAATGAAAAAAAAACAACTATTTCTTCAACATCTCCGATTGTTTGAGGAATAAAATTAAAATCATACTAGATTGTTAATTTGTGAATCTTCCTAGTACTTATTTTGGTCTTCCACTCATAGCTAAAAATGATTCTAACACTGCTTGTAATTCAATCCTTGAGAAAACTCAACATAAATTAGTGGGTTGGGAATTGAAGATGCTGGTCAATACTCTTGGTAAATTGTGACTCCACAAAACCTCTCTTCAAGGGATCCCTACCTTATTTCTCTCCCTCTTTCAATTTTGACTTCTATAGATGAAAAATTGGAGAAAATTTATAGAAATTTTGTATGGATGGGTATGGATAAGAAAAAGAGGATGACTGTTCTCAACAAGGATAAAAAGATGTAGTCAAAATAAATGGGAAGACTAGGTACAAGAATAATTTCTCACCTCAATAAGCCCCTTCTTGCTAAAGGTATCTAAAAAAATGTCCTACATAAAGAAAAATCTAGTACAAATCATGATTGGAAAATTTATGAATAATGATACGTTCCATCAATTTCTTAGCACAAAAGGTCTCTCTAATAGTTGAGTAATTGGAAGAACATTTTGAAAAGAAAGAATGTCATACTAGTGAGTGTGAAATAGTAGATTATAAATGGTTGCATGATTTTCTTCTAGGATGATCTATGATTAGAGGATAATCCCCTATCTTCCCATCCAACATTCAATGCCCTGTTTAGGATTGTATAACTTGATTATTTGGAGACAAAGTAGTTGATATGTTGTCGATTCCAAGTCATAGGAGTACATGTCACTTTGTTGTGAGGACCATCAACAACTAATGCCTTCAACTTTGGATTTATACTAGAGGTTCTAAAAGGTGAGAATTCTAATATTCTAGAGCGAGGATAGATTCTTTGGGAGGAGAAGCACTAGTGATGAATTTACTTTGAAAACTACTTATCAATTGTTATTGTGTACAGGTAATCTTGGGGACTTGTGGTTAAGATTTTGAAACTCCCATCTCATCCCAAAAGCCAATTTATTTTGGTGTAAAGTCATGTATAATAAAATTCTCATGTAGGATAACCTTACTAAGTGTGGATTTCAGCTACTAAACCATTGTGTCTTCTATACGAATAGTGAAAATATTGTGCCTTGCCTACTCATCTATTAGATGTCTTGGGGATATTTTTGGAATATTATTGAGCATGTCAGAGTTTTTTGTTTGTGTGTAGTGACATTAATGTTTTGTTATTGATGTTAACATACTAATTATTGTCATAAAAAAAGTGTTCAGTGTGTCTAGTGAAGAAGATTTTAGTTGTTTAGAGGCTAGATTGAAGATTGTGTATTACAAACATAAGGTATGGTTCAGGTGTGTCTTTAGTTGGTCTATAGAGGTTTGCATAAGTTTGGGTGACAGTCTAAGTGAGGTATGATCAATTCATTGGTTAATGGTGTTATAGTTTTTCTATGTGTAGTAGATGAATATTTGGTTTGGTATGTCTTGAAATAGATGTTTTAGAGGTTGCAAAGATGGAATTTATATTATGCCTTATAATTGTGTCTACATATGGCATTTTTCATGATTCAAAGTATGGAAAGCTATCTTTTTTTATGACAGAGTTCGGTATTTCTTTAATCTCATTGATTAGTATTGAAGATGAGTTTGGATTTTGAGTTGGAATTGAGGTGAAATTTCTAAGGGTATTAATGTTTCTCATTAGTGTTCTTGGATATTGTGATGATCACATTGTTGGTCAGCATTGATTGAGAATATAAGATTATTTTTTTGGTGTTGTTTTGGTCTTTATTCATTTAGGTCCTAGCCGACTTAGTGAAGTAACGTGTTGTGATTCTTGAAGCTGATTTAACAAAGGTGTAGTGTACATTTGAGGATAATTTTTTGGATCCTATATAAGACTTCACCGAATTTATTTGGATCTATTTTTTATTTGAGCATAATGTGTATATATTTTATAGTAATAGGTCTTAGCCGACCTAGTTGATGTTTAATCTTTGTAATCAGTATAAATGAGAGATAATTTTGTAATTATTAGAGGTATGCGAGGTGTGTGAATGTAAATAGATATTCTATTATTTGTATTCTATATTTGAGGAAGATATTGTACTTTATTAGTAATCTATTGGAAATGTAGATGTTGTAAGTCATTTCATTTATTCTTAATATTTTTTCCACCACTATGAATTTTGTAAATAGAGTTTGATCAGTGAACCCAATTGAGGGCCAGATCGTCGTATTGTGAGAAGTTGGCTCTAAGAAGTGGGTTTGTGAATGTATGTGCATTCCATTTTTTTTCTTTTCATTCTCTTTGATCCATAAAATACTTTTAATAGTGTACATCTATCTAGTGGGCATCATCCCCGCCAGGTTTTTTCCCTTAGGAAAGTTTCCTCAAGAACAAATTTGGTGTTTTGTGTTATGTATTGTGGATCTTAGTTAATTTTTATTATTTTAGATCATTAATTGGTTTAAGTGGATTCAAGTATAATTTTTGGTACACAATTGATTCACCCCCCCCCCAAACCTCTTAGTTGCGGTTGCCTCCTTTTGGGCTTAACAATTGGTATCAGAGCTAAGTCCTTTTGAAGAGGCTTAATCACTTGAAGGTGATCTGACATGGAATGTATAACTACAAAAATCCCTAATTTTAATGGAATCAATTACCTGATATGGAAGGATCAGATGACTACTTATTTGATATGTATGGAAGATTAATATCAGGATATCATAGAGAAGCCTTATAGATCATTCATAATGACTTGTCATAGGCTATTACTGATGAAAAGAAGAAATTTAAGGAGAATATGTTAGAAAGTGAGACACAGATCAATGCCTTATCAGACACACAATATTCACACATATATGTATTCAGGACAATGCATGAGATATGGACTAAATTAGAAACTATTTATGAAGGTGACAAGTATGTTTCTGATAAAGGTAAAAGCAGGTTTTGAAGTGGCCCTGAAACCCTATACATAAAGGTCACTAAAGATATTGAACAAAATCCCACTAAATGAAATAGGTCAAGATGAAAGAGAGGGTTTTACAATAGACACCCACAACCTGTATGAATCAAGCATGAAATAACCATCATGCAACCCAAAACTAAAAATAAATCCAGCACTAGGATTTACCTAGAGCACCCTTCTGATGGGAATGAAGAGCCATATCAAATGAAGAGGAGGCCTTCTTAAGTTTTATTCCTTTGACAATGATCCAACCCTCTTCAACTCTAGCCACCTCAACCTGCCAAGGTAAAGTATCATTAGCTAAGCTAGAGCAATCCTGGCTACCAACAGAGGCAACCACAAAACTAGGTGACTGAATAGGAGCCACACCCTCCATACCACTAAGAGAAGATAAAAGAACTGCCTCCCCAGCCAAACTAGAAACTGAAACAACAAGAGAAAAAGGAGGAAAATCTCCATCATCTAGTGAGACCTGCAAATTCCCCATCGACAGAAAACCTCTAGCAAAAGATGAAACCCTAGCCAAAACAACCAATGATGGTTCAATAGACAATGATAATCTAGCAACTAGAAAAACCCTAGAAACTCCAGCAATCTTTGAAGCCTGCAACTTCCCATAAAAACCTCTAGTAGGAGACAAAACCTTAGCCGAAGCAACCGACAATGCACCAAAAGCTAGTGACACACCAACATTAGCATCACTAGCAACCAGCAATGCCATCAAATTCCCAGAAAGACCTCCAACAGGAGGCAAAACCGTAGTCGAAGGATCGACTACCAAGGAACTCCCAGGAGAAGAATCATGACCAACAAAAGAGGGAGGGGGGACCTATGCTACCACTTGGGAGAAGGTGACAAGTATGTTAAGATAACTAAGTTGTAGGGTTTTAAAGGAAGATTTCAAGATATGAACATGAGTGAAAGTGCATCTATCTCAACCTATTTGGAGAGAGTAAATGATGTAGTTTGTGACCTCAGATTTGTTGGTAGTACCTTGACTGATGAAGAAGTTGTAAACAAAATTTTGAAATCTTTCTTGCATGTTAAAGTGAGAAGGTTGGAGCTATTGAAGAATTATGTCATGCCCAAAATCCATGCAAAAAACACACCTTATTTTTTAAAGTATTAATTTTACTAATGTGTTTCTTAATGATGAAGTACAAGTGTTTACTAAGTTCATTAATGGGGATTTAATTTATAATACAAACTTTTTTAATTTCCTAAGTGTAGAACATTAACTTTCCTTTTTTTAACACAATGAATCTAGCTCAAATCTGAAATATTTACAACTTAGTTAGGTCTCCAAATGCAAATAAATTTAAAATTTCTTGCAACATTAAAGAGAATGACTTTTTTTCCTATTCTTTTTTAACAATATAAAGAAAAGATTACAATATTCAAACTACCCTCTTTAGCTAGAATATACACTTAAAATTTCCAAATTTACAATCTCTTTTACTAACCATTACATCCTTTACAAACTTTTAAATGAAAGTGTTGATCAACTATACAAGGATTAAAGTGTTTTACAATTTGGAAATATCTTCACAAGAGAAGTATGTAAATTTTTTTTACAATTTTTAGAAAACCTCCAGCTATACAAGAAATTTAGATCTTTTACAAGCTTTTTGATTTAGGTACTTTTACAAAGAAATATATAATAATTGAAGTACACAATGGATAAAACTTCAATTTATTTATTTTCCATCTTTTTTCCAGCTTTTAATAAATATGAAAACTTGCGATAAAATAGAGCTTCACCATGGAGGCTCACCTCACAACCTAGGGCTCTAAGATGCCATCCCCAAGCTTGGGAATCCAAGAGTAGAAAGGTTACACACATTCAAAACCATATTTTACAACCACATAACAAACATAATAGAAAAATACACCCAACCACAGCTTGCACTATGGGTCTCCAAAACCCACGAATAGGGTGAAGGTGGACCAAGTACCCAAGAGGATATTACCAAAATGAAATACGTACAACGCCTTCACAAGTATCATTATCAACACATCACAATTCTCTATTTTTCACGACAAAATCTCCCCTCATGACCCCCAAAATAACTAGCATAAAAATGGTAACATGGTGCCTATACTCCACGCCTTATCCCTCTCCTCCATGAGGAGAGACTCTACACTACATGCGCTATCCCAAATGCCCTTCACCTACAAGGCTACTCTTCTCTCCTAAGGGTGAGTTTTTCTTTAAACTCCCTTAACATTCACATATGTACAAAATATCAATAAGGACACAAAGACTTGAAAGGAAATTATTTCAAAAACACAACATAATTCACAACATGAATACACAAGATTCAACAATGCACATAAAAATGTAACTCCTTCATGGAAAGAGTGCAACCAACCTTGATCCAAGCTAAAGGAAAATGAAACTTGATGAAGATGTTTTCAATTTTTGTCCAATCCTTTCTTCTTTCAAACCCTCGCTAATTCTAGAAGTCTCTAAAGATAGAGAGGGAGTGATCACTGATCAACCCAAAAATTTTCCAAACGTCCTACGAAAAGGGCCTCCTACCAAACTCCTAATCAACCATAAGAAAGGGGGCATGGCTCAAGAAGATTTTTTCTCCATTCTTTTCTCCCCTCATAAATAAGATGGGGAGTAAAATAGGGAAAGGTGAATGCGCTTGTCCTCTTTTCTGAAACCCCATTTTTTTTCACTTGACTAAAAGTGTACTTTTAATGGGTCATAAATAAGTTGTGGGCTCTAAATTGGCCAAAATATAACCCCAAACCTAGAACCTAAAATTGACTCAAACTTCACCCTAGGGGCTCATTTAACCCTTCAAAAACTCGCTTGAAGTTTGCATAGGGGTCGAACAAGATATGACCCAAATTAATGGTTTCCTAACAAGGAGTCAACATGGGAACTCTATCAAATAACCTAGGTTAAGTTTCACAATCCAACTGAATCATATGGTCTTGTCATGCCAACACATCACATAATACACATGTCAAGTGACACTACAAAATTTATATTTCACTTGTCTACATGGAAAGGCCATTAGGCTAAAACAAATTTATAATTATTACATTCATGAAACATTACAATTACGAATAAAATACGTAACACTAAGCTTGTATATCCTCATTAGACACAACCTTGTCTTTCATAGATTCCACAAAGGTCTAACATTGATTCCCCGATTTATTTCCATGGTCAACTTCCTTGCATACTAAATTCAAATATTAGTCTAATTCAAGAAAATTATGTAGCAAAATAATGTAAATTATTGAAAATATTAAATAATATATCTTTAACTATTGCTTTCACACAATTCTCCATTAATCCAATTTCTTCCTAAACATTTTTACTCACAAAGAAGTTGTGGAATCCAATCATCATATGATTTTACGTGTCTATATAGTTTAATCATAAAATCTATAGTTAAATCTCATCATAGAAATTATCTAAATCAATACATCAAAATGCAATATCATAATGTAACGTAAAATATCCATTATAGAATTTGTAAGTGCATAATCAATTCCTAAAACCAAGTTCATGAAATTTACCGATAGAGAATAGGTGTCAAAGAGATCTAAATGTCTTCTAAGAAATACTGTAGAAATATAAAATAAGACCAAATATATCATAATCAAACATAATCCAGTCCTTGTCATGTAGAGTGATCATCTAAATTGCATAAAAGTATAGTATTGATACTATGTTCAACATATTTATATAAAAGTAATGCTATGACAAGTTGAGGTAGGGCCTCACAATTTAAGAACTATTTCATACATTTCAAGAGAATCTTTGGCTAGTAGACTGAGAAGGGGGGGGGGGGGGGGGGGTGGGTGTGGGGGGGTCAATCAGTTATCTGATAATTATAATGTTTATCAACTTCAATATATTTTAACCATGTAAGAAATATAATTACCAAACATAGAAAGATATTCATACACAATAACATAATGACACAAGATATATTGACTAGGGAACCTCTTAATCAAAGAGTAAACCTCGGTGGGAATGATGCCCACAAAAGATACACTAATATGAATATTCCTTGTGAAAGGATGGACTCTATTAGGAGTCTTATGAAATACATTTAGTACATATGAATCCCTGTTAGGAGATTTTGAATCCCTGCTAAAAGATTCTAACTCTGTTAGGATTTATGGAAGACAAAAGGACCCACTGCCCAAACAACTTCAATGGAAAAATCACTAAACACACTATCCAACTAATCTCTAGATTATTCAACAGAATAATATCAATTCATTACTAATCTCAACAATATGTTACCTCTTCTCTGACTATGCCAAACTTCACTCACTACTACACCAGATCTCAATTTCAGATCTATGTACCTTGCATGTCTTCCTTCACAAATTCACTTTCACAACTCTATTCACTTCATCAACATTTTCATATCCACACATCAACAAGGAAAAACATTCCTTCCTTTATACCACACTCAAGTAATTACAAATGAGTCAACATGCAATTACAAAATAAAAGTTTCCACACGTTACAACAAAAATTACACAAAACTATCAGCTTCCAATTAGAATAATTCTTCACTCAAGTGACCTCAAAGTTTAAACTATCATCCATGTCACTATCAACATCTCTTTAACTGCACAAAACTAGATTCCATCCTGATTAGGAGATATCATCCAATTTCCACAAACCGCTACTCAGGAACACTGCCTGAATACTGCTTCCACCAAAATGCTCATAACTTCCATGAATAAATGAATTATTGTCTGTGCTCTTAACCATAAACATATAACATATCAAAGAGTAAATCCTCAACATCACATAGCTTGATCCACAATATCCCATGTGTGCTAATCAAAACACTGTCTGCTCCTCTACTAATATCCAGTAGATCACTACGTTGACATCAATGACAATAGTAGTCATAAATGCAATAAAAACTACTACAAAATGGCTGCCAATACTCCCATAGGATATTTCAAGCATTCATTCCTAACAAAAACTATGTTTAAACCCAGTTTGAGTAAGTATGAAAAGGGAGAGAGCTCCTCCAAAGAAAACTTTAACCACTATGCTAAGTAATGGGAATAGATCATGGAAGAGGAAAGGAAGATTAATGAACTTGAAGCCTTGATTTCAAAAAGAATACCTAAGGGCTCTGATAAGTATGAAGGAAATTTTCCTTTGAAATTATTTAACTGTAATAAAATTGGTCATATTGCATCCAGATGTCCTAACAAATTTTTTAAGAAACCTAAGTTCAGATCTAATAAATTTTATCCTAAGGGTCATAAAAGTTTTTATGCTAAAGAAGATATGACTAATGATGAATCTGGTGATGAAGAAGAGAATGTGTTTATTTCTATTAAAGAGGATAATCATAAAGAAGACAAATCTTTGATTTTGTATGTTGATAAAAGAAATGAATGGGTCATTTATAGTGGATGCTCACATCATATGACTAGTAATAAAGATAATTTTGTGAAGCTTGAAGATTATGATGGTGGTGCTATTAGATTTAGTAATAACAGTCCTTATTTTATTAGAGGAAAAGGGTCTATCACTCTTGATGGTAAGAATAGTACTGATGATGTTCGATATGTTGAAGTTTTAAGGCATAACTTATTGCATGTTGGAAAACTACTAGATAAGGAATACCAATTGAAATTCATGGAAGGGAAGTGTAAGATCATTGGAAGCACATGATATCTAATTGCATCCAGTACATATACTATAGGTAATCTATTTCATTTGAAAAATTCTAGGAATAAGTGCTTGGTTGTTAATATTGATCATATCTGGTTGTGGCATATAAGGTTTTGTCATGTGAATTTTGATAATATGGTAAAGGTTAGTACTATTAATGTTGTAAGATATTTTCCTAAGCTCATGAATCCTAATAATGTGTACAAAGAGTGTCAATTGGGCAAGTTGACTAGATCTACTTTTAAGAAAAATATATATTCTTCAACTGGGTTGCTAGATTTGGTGCATATCGATTTGTGTGTTTCTACTAAGACAGTAAGTTATTATAGAGATAGATACTTTATGCTATTTATTGATAATTATTCAAGGATCATATGGGTTACCTTTTTTAAAGAGAAATCAGAAGCCTTTAATAAATTTTATATTTTTAAGAAGATGGTAGAGACTAAGTTTGGACATAAATTGAAGTGGCTAAGATCGTACAGAGGTGGAGAATTCACATTCAGTGAATTTTATGCTTTTTGTGAAGAACATAAGATAAAGAGGTAGACTTTTACTTTGCGAACCCCATAATAGAATGGATTTGCAAAGAAAAGAAATAGAATTATTCTAGACATAGTTAGGACTATGATGATTGAAATAAATGTTCCACAAATCTACTAGAGAGAAGCAATAAGCACTACAATATACACATTAAATTAGGTACAAATAAAGAAAGGAACTGATAAGACTCCTTATGAAATTTAGTTTGGTCATTTTCTTGCAGTAAAGTATTTTAGAATTTTTGGATGAAAGTGTTATATTAAGAGAGATGAGGATATTGCAAGGTTTGACCCTAGAAGTGATGAAGGGTTATTTCTTGGTTATTCCACTATGATCAAGGCATATAAATTTTAGAAATATAGACTCAAGAATATTGTTGAAACGGAAAATGTCAAAGTTGATGAAAATGTGCAAAGGTATGAGAGAACTTGTAGGCATGATATGTTAGCTTGAATGTTGAATATTTCATATGGGGGATTATTCTAGCATTTCTAGAGTAGTTGCATGTTGCATTCATGACTACATTTCTCATTGATCTCATCATACTGAATATACTAAAGATTAGTACAGTAGCACACAAAGTTTTAATTAGCAGACATAGAGTATTACAAATGAGGTTATGGACATGTTTTGTATGGTGTCCTGATATCATGTTAAGAGTACATATGGAAATTCAAGTATTTGCATCAGTTATAAGAAATATAGTGGAAATTGTATTCTGACAGAGTTCCTAAGAAGCAGTTTCTGATAATCGTCTTATATCTCCTAACAAGGATTGAATATCATCAAGAGAAGTTATAGAAAGGTTGAAGACATTATGGAGGTGACTTGGATGAGTCAGCATAGTCACAACTCACATGTGTGAAGATTTATTAAGTTTGTGACCTAGGAGTTTTATGTAATTAAGGAAATATTATGTAATGTGTAATATTTTATATTTTGTAATTGGTTAAGCCTAATTGGCTGACTCAATTATGAAATATTGTGCACAGTATAAAGAAAGGATTTTTTTCCTTGATTGATATGTGAAATGTAATATGTGGATGAAAATTGATGTGAATTAGTGATCTAAGGGATTGATATGTGATGTGAAGTGATAAAATCTGGTATTGAGATCTGGAGAAGCATTTGGTGTGGTTTGGCATTGTCAAAGGAGAGAAGAAAAGTTGTTGAGATCCATTTTACTTGGTATTATTTTGTTTGGATGATACAAAGATCATTTCGACAATGTGTTTGGTGATCTTTCCCCTGAAGCTGTTTGGACAGTGGGACCTCCTATCTTCCTTAACTCCTAATAGGGTTACAATCTTCTCACAAGGATTCAAAGTCTCCTAACAGGTACTGATATTTATTGAATGTATTTCATAAAATCCTAATAAATTCCATCCTCTCACATGGAATTTTCATAGTAGTACATCTTTTGTGGTTACCATCCCCATCGGGGTTTACTCTCTAATCAAGAGGTTACCTAGTTAACATATCTGGTGTCATTTTGTATGGTTATCTTTCTATGGTTGTTTCATATGTTGATTTCATGTTTAAGATATATTAATGTTAATAAAAGTTGTTTTATTCAAATAATTGATTCCACCCCCCGTCTCAATTATATTGGTGGACTTTACTTTCTAACAATTGGTATAAGAGCATAAGCTCCTTGAAGGAAAAGTTTAACAACTTAAGGAGATCAATGGCGAGTCATTTCAGAAAAAGAAAAAAAGAAAAAAGAAGACCTAAGTTTGATGGAGTTAACTATGACAGCTAGAAAGAGAAGATGAAGACACATCTGCTATGTTTAGGGCTAGGATATTGGCTGATCACAAAGAATGAGAAATTTATCATGGAAGAAGAAAAGATTAAGGATTGCACTGAGAAAGAAAGAGATCTATTCATGTGTAACATACTCTCTAGAGAAGCACTTTTGTTATCTCTTCATGCGAATGAATACAGTCGAGTAGAAACTCTAAAGACATCTCATGAAATTTGGGTAGCTTTAGAATCTATTTTTAAAGGTGATAAACATGCTAAGAGAATCAGATTAAAAAACTAGATATGTTTATTTTAAGAGGCTAAAATGATGGAAAATGATTTTTTTAGAAGCTATATTGGTATAATATCAGAGATTGTAGTAGGTATCAAATCTTGTAAAGGAAATAAGTATGAATATGAAATTATATGGAAGATGTTGAAAACCTTCACCCCAACATTTAAGAAGACAACACAAATTATTGAACAAGTCATACCTTGTACTAAGAATTTTAATAGAGAGACTCTTCTTGGAAGATTGGAAGCAATAGAGATAAGTCTGAAACAATCTAGAGATTTACCTAGGATTGAAACTCCCTTCAGCGCACTTATTGTTCACCCTACTTTCTCAAGGAGTTCAAGTGTTAGTGGAGATTATGCCAGTAGTAGTAGAGCTAATACTAAAGAAGATAGAAACATTGAAGAAGGAATTGCCTTTCTTGTGAAAAGAGAACCAAAAGGTAAGAAAATATTTAAATGTTGGACATGTCAAGAATATGGTCATTTTGCTTCTAAATGCCCTAAGAGAGTGAAGAAATATAAGAAAAACTTAAAGCCTAGAAGACCTAAAGAATTTTATTATGCTAATGATGAAGAATTTGAAGCTAGTATTGAGAAATTCTTAAGTGAGAGTGATAATGAAAGTGATGATATAGGATTTGTTGCAATAAAAGATGAAAATTTTGAAACAGAAGTCAAAGAAGAAAGAGATTTAGTGTCACAAGTTGAAAATAAAATTGATTGGATCAAAGAAAGTGGTTGTTATATGCACCCTAAAATGGTCTCCTAGACTTTGGGCCCCCATTTGGCAATTTATCAAATCCCTGAATCAATATTTTCAAAAATCAGCATTTTTCAATTATATCAATTTCCTTGATCAAATCCTATTCTATCATTTATTCGATTATTTTATATGGCCTAACCATTTTATCCTAAGTCTTTATTTATTTAAAAGGAATTTCCTCCCATTTTATTAAATAAAAATCCCCCACCTTTCCTCTTATCCTAGGTTGCACAAATAACGTATTATTCCTATTTTATAAAAAGAAGAAAAGGCCTTTTTGTCTCATATGGACACAAAAGTCAACTCTTATTTTCTCATTGAAGGATATTTGTGCACATGGATTGCTATTTTTTCAAGCTCCACCCTTGATTAAATCTTTTGCCTCTTAATCTCCATGGTCCATTCCTTTTCAATTCCTTTAAAAGGAGAGCTCTTTTCTCATTTTAGGATCCCAACTTTTTAATACTAATCTTATACTACAGGATTTCTTGGAGACTTCGGAGCTTTGGAGATCTTCATCCATTTAGCTTTCATTCTTCCATTCTTAGCTTAAGCTTTCATGCTTTCTAGTTTAGTTTCCTTTATGCTCTAGATTAGCTCACATAGATTAATTAGTAAGGATTTGTAATACTTTTCTTTCATAGCTTAGCTTGCATCTTCATTCTTAGCATAGTTGCATTGTATTTCCATTGTTGATTCTTGAGGATATTGGCATTCTTTCCCTTGTCTCTTTGAATCTCCCATTTTGTGGTTTACTAGCAAGGTTGCATGCTTCAATAGCTCTAGCTGAGAGCACCATCAATGTCCTTGTGACTCCATGCGTAGGGAGCTCTAGGTCACTTTCTCAAGGTTTCCCATTCATGGATTCCCTTGGAAGTAATGACTTAGAGAAGTGCACTATTTAGTGTGTACATTTTTGGCACCCACCGTGGGGAAGAACACTCTTGTTTTGTCCTTCCTTTTATGCATTTTTGTCAATTTTTCATCAATATTTGCTTGTTGTTTTGGTTGTCCAGTTTTTCCTGATAGAATTATCATGCGATAGTTTTCTAATGTTGTAGGATAGTTTATTATATACTAGTGTGATACTTTACTAGTTAAAGTATTGTTCACCTTGGCAAATTCTGTTGCACTGTTGTTTCATTCTTTGTCGCACACAGGTATCATGAACTATCGCATAGGGATAAAGTATCACAGTAGTATAGGGAAAAGTGTCGCACAACTCTTTCTCTGACAAAAATATCTCCCAGGCCTGGCAGTGGGTAATCTTTGACATTCCTTTGCAAGATTTGATCTATTTGATTCGGATTTCTAATTTGTTATGGTAGAATAGGGGTTTATTTGCAGATTTCATTTAGTTTTGATGTGCTAACCCTTGTAGGGCTAACAAGTTGTGCTTGTAGGTTATCTCATTGCTTGATTATTTTCTTAAAAGAATCCATGTCAAAGTTCCAAATGCACAAGGGCTACTAATAGTTTTTGTAGTGCTGCCCAAAGCATAAAAACCAATCAACTGCTTGTTTAATTTCTTTCTTTTGAGTGTAGCATATACTAGTTGTTTCCTTTCATAGGCACTTAATATCTTGTTGTAGGAATCTTTGGGTGGTAGGAGAGTATGATCTTCACCCTTGTGGTGAAACAGAAATCTTGACCCATCTTTGCATTTTGAAAGAAAGAGGTTAATTGAACCTTTGCTTGGTGTGTTTGGGAGAAATTTTTGAGCTAGGAGAGTATGTTCTTCATTCTTGATGTGAACCATAAGTCTTGACACTCAAAGGTTGATCTAGTCTTTGTTTAGTTTTAGGATCCTTTAGTGGGCCTGCTCTTGAGCAATCAAGGGGAATGACCCAAGTGGGGACAAGCTTTTCACCGGCTATTCTGACCCACTATAAACTCAAGGCTATCAAGGACACAAAAACTTGGTAGACATAGTACTTGTCTTCACTTGATGTAAGTACTTGTGGGATTGTGACCATGAGGAAAATTTTGAGCAAGAATTCTTAAGGTACTATTGTGGCTGTGAGGTCTGTTACTTGTCGCAAGGTAAGGAGTCCCTTTGGGTTGCAAGAGGGGTATTACGAACGGAAGCCCTTACTAAGAACCATAGATAGAAGCCACTCTTATTTTCTTCTTAGCTTCTTGGTGCAAGGATTGATCCTAGTGGACTAACCTAGATCACCTCAAGATTACTCACCATCTGTGTTCCTTTGGTTGTGTCATTGGCACCTCCACGAAAAAGCCAATATCTATTATGGGCAACCACTTTGTGTGAGGCAATGGAACATCAAGTGTGGGCCAAGTTGTTAAGTAGTGAGCCATTGTCTTTTTTAGGCTAGTAAGTGCTTGAAGTGTTCTTGTTGTGATCTACCCATGTAAACATTCTCAAACATTCAAACATCACGGTAGCATTCATAGGATTTTATTGCTTTAATATCACAATTGATTGTCTTGGCAAGGTTGTTTTCTCCCTTGTGCAAGTGTTTTATGACATGTTTGATCATCTACTATTTTCAAACTTGTCTGATTACTGCTAGTACTGTGCTTGAAATTGAAAAATCCAACCTTCAAACTAAAATTTTTAGCACTCACTGGTCAAGAGTCATCCGATCCTAAAACTTTATCGCACACTATTCTGAGATTTATCGTGTGATAGTTTGTTCCTACAAAACTATTGCACTGCTTGCCTAGAAAGTATCGCACAGGCTTCTTGGAAATTGTCGCATTGCTTCTTGCAAAATATCACTCGGTCAGAAACTATCGTACTGTTTTCCTGGAAACTGTCACACAAAGTCTTTTTATTGTCTGTCTGGTTTATGCAATTTTCTGTCTTTCCTTAGTCGACCAAATTTTAGTAAGGTGACTTACTTTGTTGCTAGAAATCTATTTGTACCTTGGGTTCCTATTTTTAGATCCCTTGAATTAGTGTTCTTTGATTTTACAAAGTAGTCTTTCTTGACATCGATAAGTTAGGAATTATCCTTGTTGAAAAAGTACACCTTTAGATTCTTTGGTAACACACTTGGAGAGTTTCAGTACTCTTTTGTCCAAATCACTTCCATAAAAAAAATTCAATTTCAATTTCAGATATATTTGGTTAAATCCATCCTCCTGGTCCATATGTGTTAGGATACTTATCCTTTTATTATACACCTTTGTGGCAGTGTTGGTTTACACCTTTTTGCAACTTTCTATCTTACCATCTCTTTTTGGACAATTGAAGACTTTTACTATCCTAGTTTGGTATTGACATTTCATAGGGTCATCTTATCTCCCAGGGTCTTTTTCTTTCATGTCGGTTATGACAAGGTACCAAGTTAGTCAAGGAAAATGACCTCAAGTTGTCTTTAAACAGTTACCCTTAGTCCAAACTCATCAAAAGTGAAAGGGGAAAGAGCCCCTCTTTGATCAATCACCTAGGAGTGAGTCTGAGGCATGGTTTGACCCAAAGAGCAATCCTAGTGAGTTGAGTACCTCTTTAGCACCTTCTCAATCAGATATGGACATGAGCTGCACCATGACTAGAAAGGAGAGAGAAGTTATGGATCAAAATCTTGATGACGTTTTCCAAAGACATAGGGATAACATGTTGTTTGGTGATGACAATCAACTAGAATCACCCCCTATTAACTCAAGATATTTAGATGCCCATCAAAGAGCTGAAAGACATTATGCGCGAGCTCACCAAGATGCACGATCACAACATGAAGACCAAAAAAATGAATATGGTGATGCTCATGTGAATACAGCATTCACTAACAACTTGTTTAAACATTCAAGGCCCAACTCTCCGCTTAAAACAACCTCAAGATATGCAAATGAAAGGCTTAAAAGGATTGAGTGCGAAAAAAAGGCCTTTTTGGATGAACAAGTTGCTAAAGAAGAAAGGTTTAGACACCTAGAGGTGGAAAAACAAGCCTTGTTAGAGTTGAAAAGAAAAGCATTCCAAGAGGAACAAGATAAGCTTTTAGCCCAGCAACTCAATGACCAATTCAACAATAGGGGTACCAATAGTGGAAACAACTCTCCACCATCTACTCCCTCAAGAACCCCAAGAAGTAGAAGGTGGTCAAGGCCCCCTTCAAGATCTCCTAGTCCTAGAGGAAGGAGGATTTCACAACATAGGAGACAAACACCTCCTAGGAACTCAAGACAACCCTCCCAACAAGCTCATCATGGCTCTCAACATGGAGGAAGTAGTGCAAGTTTTGATGATCAAGATTTTATGAGGATGCAACAAGAGCCACTATTCCAACAATATGTGGAGAAATATCTTGATCAAAACAAGGATAGGTTCCTAGAGAGTTTGATTAACAAGGGTGTCAGAGTCCCTTAAAACTTTGATGTGGATAGAAGAATCAAGAAACAAGGACCCTCTCAAGAAGATGAGATTAAACAACTCAAGCATATGATGGAAAGGGTGTTAGCACCTAAAAGTTCCTTTTCATTGAATTCTATCTATCCGAATCCTTTTGACAGGAGTGTCAATATGAAGGATTTTCCTAGAAAAGTTGAAATCCTTTAGTATGACAAGTATGATGGCAATGGTGACCCACACGATCATGCGTGTCAATTCTACATCATGAGTTTTGAGTTTCACCAAGATGACTCCTATCTTATGAGATTATTTCCAAGGAGTCTCAAGGGCCAAGCCATGGAGTGGTTTACCAACATAACCCCTCCCATCAAAACCTTCAAGGAACTTGTACACTGATGTGTTCAACATTTTGCATACAACTTGTCAAGATCAATCACTATGTTAGACTTGTGCAACTTGAAGCAAAACCAAGGGGAATCCTTTGTTACCTTTTTAGAAAAGGTGGAGATGATTGTGCTCCCACGATTCTAGGACTATTCCTAAGCATGAAAGGATTGATATCATTGTTAGCAATTTGGTGCTTGAAATGTAGTATGAGGTTCAGAATATGGTCTTTGATTCCTTTGACACTATGGTCGAAACTGGATGTCAAATTGAGGATGTCTTGAAAGAGAAAGGCATTTTGACCAAACATAGCAATAACAACAATGGCCAAAACAATCACAATGCTAATAAGGACAAAGGAAAACACTCACACTAGAACAAGAATAAGCAAGTAGTCAATGATAGAGTTGTGGACTCTTCCCAACCCAAGGATCAAGAAGTCCTCCATTTTTCTAGTACAGTCCAAGCTATGAAGCTCAACACATCCTCTAACCAACAAGACCATAAACCAAAATATCAAGATAAGCCTAAAAAGGAGAGACGACAATTTTCTAAACTGTGTTACTCCTATGAGGATATTTTCAAGATGCTTATTTCCAATAACCTTGCACAACTGCAAGATCCAACAAATTTCCACATACTTGATGTTAAACCTCATTGGTGGAATGAAAAAGCTTTCTGCAAATTCCATAATGGCATTAGACATGACATCAAACATTGCTGGAAACTTAAGCACCTTATTTAGGATCTTATTGAGAATGGAAAACTTTAGATTGATGGGTTGAATACCAATGCAAACCATAAGGAATTCAAGGAGCCTTTGCCAGATATGAAAAGGAAGAAACCTCTCAACCCAAGAATGGCAAGGCCACAATCAACTATGCCTACACAGGTGTAGAAAATGTAGTCAATATGCTTGAGATTGTGGAGGAAAGTGTCAACATGATGAGAGACAAATATCCTTATGGTTATGATGTGGGATCTCCTCTTATATTTGATGAAGAACCTATGGTTGTGCTTAGAGGTCCTCACTCTTGAAGGTCATCCCAAGCTCTCAACACTATCACTAGAAGCCAAAGTCAAGGTCCTATGGTTATTAGAGGTACTAGTTCGAAGCAGTCTAGCAAACCCAAGCAAGTGACATCTAAGAATGTCACCACCAAATCAACAGTCAACCCTGAAATGAGCTATAATCTTTTTGACCAGTTGCAAAGAATGCCAGCTCAAATCTCAATCTTTGAACTCTTGGAATTGTCTCCAAGACATAAGCATATCCTTGAGGATTCTTTGCGTATAGCCAATGTTACGAACAACATAGATGTTGACCAATTCCAGAATATGGTTCACCATCTTGCTAGCTCTCATTACCTAACATTCTCAGAAGAATATGAAAAACCTTTGAGCCATCCACATAATCTTTCCCTTCATATCGAAGTCATCATTCACAAGACCCATGTCAGGCGTGTGTTGATTGATGGGGGTGTTGGGCTCAACATTTGTTCTTTGAGTCTGTTGAAGATACTGGGTTATTCTGAGAAAGTTATTGATGCCCGAAAGAAAATTACCATTAAATCCTATGATGAGGCAAAGAGAGGTTCTAAAGGGTTGGTCATCCTTCCTATCAGGATTGGCCCTGTTGAAAAGGACATTTTGTTCCAAATTGTTGATGCTAGTCCTTTAGCATATAATATCCTGCTTGGTAAACCGTGGATCCATGACATGCAAGTGGTACCATCCACCTACCACCAATGTGTTAAGTTCCTCTATAATGGAGTAGAAGTATATATACCCGGGGATAGCACATTATCTGTAAATGCAATTTCAGTAGGAACTCATGTTCCTCTCAATAGAGAAGCAGAGAATTTTGATGCAACTCTAGAACAGTGCAAGAATAAGTTCAAGTCCATAGACCTTGGTATGGGGGGGTATCAAATTGAGTCCTTTACTAAACTACCAGTCTCACCTAGGTCCTATGGAAAACCATCACAAGAGATGCATCCCTCATCTTCAACCATGACTCTATTTGGTACATTTGTAGAGTCCTCAGTGCCCAACAAGGATTAAAAGGAAGAGGTGGATGTTAGAGATTGGATTTACAAAGAGGAAAAATACAAGAACAATGAAAATTTATCCCCATCTACTAAGGCTTATGGGAGAGGATACACTTTGGTCAAAAATATGGGCTACCCAGGACATGGTCCTCTTAGTTATAGATTAGATGCTAAGGCTGAACCACTCAATCATGCTCTTTTTGGATGCAGGTCTAAGAAGACGGTTGGCCTAGGTTTTCAAAGTCATAACCAAAACACTACTCCTATCCTTGCTGCGATGGATAGTGATGATGAATCAAGCTACATACCCAATTTGCAAAATCAACAAGATAGGTGTGAAGATTGGGTCCCTTTCACCAATCTCCTTTGGGGAGATTCAGATACTCGAGTTATCAATCCAACAATTTCAGACCTAGAACAAGAAGAGTCCGCTGTTGAAGACCATGTTGAGGATCCTATTCAAGAACATCAATATACAAATGGCTTTCAAGAAGGTGTTACCCTTGGTGACATCAAAGCCTCTACCTCAAGGCCTCAAAAATATGCTTGGTGTAAACATCCTAGCTAGGATTCAGATACAGACTCACATGAGTATGAGTGGGAATCTCTCTTTGATTCTTCTATAGTTGACTTGGACATTGATGTTGTTCATACATATGGTTCCCAACCTGAGGTAGCTAACGAGTCTAGTGTAGGCTTAGAGGATTGGAATCCATGAGCCGCTTTAGTGGATGATGCTTTGTTTGGTAGGATAAATCTTGATTTGGGTACCTTAGAGGGATACTTGACAGACCTTGACTCTGCAATCACTAGAGATGATACCATTTTCATCTAGAATATTGAACCAGTCATTGACCTACCCCTTTCCAATCCTCACCTAATTGATAGGTCTCAATGCTATCAAGAGCCTTAGCTCTTAACCTTCTAGAATGACTATGAGATAGCATGTTATCTAAATGCCCTTGAACTAGTAGTCTCTTCCACTAGTGAACCAACTACAAGTGTGACAGAACTAGATATCAAGTACCTCAGTCATAAAATAAAAAGAATAGAAAAAAGAAAAAAAAAAAAAAAAAAAAAAAAAAAGAGAATAAGAGTTATGATGGCAAAAACCACTGTGTTGCGGTGTCAGAACCTAGAAAAGTAAAAAATAAAGGATGTATCCAAGGGTGAAAACCTCTCTGAGGCACCTAAGGATGAGGTACTTGATCATCTCCCAAGTTACTTTCAAGATAGATCTTTAGTGCTTGTTGAGCCTACACAACCAGTTAATTTGGGTACACAAGAGGCCCCACAAGTAGTGCATTTGTTTCAATCTCTATCAACACAAGAAAAAAAAGCATATACCAAGTTCCTACAAAACAAGAAAATTAATTTTGCTTGGACTTACTTAGACATGCCAGGGTTGGACACTAGTCTCATTATGCATCACTTGTCCATAGCTCCAGATATAAAACCAATAAAACATAAGTTGAGGAAAATGAATCCTCACATAGCTCTTCTTGTCAAAGCTGAACTAGAAAAACTCCTTAGTGTAGGATTTATAAGAGCCATTGATTATGCCGAATGGATTTCCAATATTGTACCAATTTCAAAGCATGACAAGTCTATTCACATCTGCACAAATTTTAGAGATCTTAATAAAGCATGCCCAAAGGATGATTTTCCACATCCAAACATAGACATGATATTGGTAATGACCGCAGGTTATGAGATCTATTCATTAATGGACGGTTTTTCTGGGTATAATCAAATCAAAATAGCTCCTGAAGACCAAGAAAAGACTACATTCACTTGTGCATGAGGAACCTATTGTTGGAACATCATGTGCCATTTGGGTTAAAAAATGTAGGAGCTACATATCAAATAGCTATGATAACTATCTTTCATGACATGATGCATCAGAATATGGAAGATTATGTGGATGACACCTTGGCACAATCTAAAAAAAGGGATACACACCTAGGTGATTTGGAAGTCATTCTAGATCGTATGGAGTAGTTTCAACTAAGATTAAATCCCAAAAAGTGTGCATTTGGAGTCACCTCTGGAAAACTCCTATGATTTATCATTTCAGCCAAAGGAATAGAGGTGGACCCAGAGAAAGTTCAAGCAATATCGGATATGTTGCTTCCCAAAAACATCAGCCAAATGAGGAGTCTTCAGGGATGCCTACAATCAATTAGGAGGTTTATTTCACAACTGGTCGATAGAGCTCAACCCTTTAATAAGACATTGCACAAAGGGGTTAAATGTGTCTGGAATGAGGATTGTCAGCAAAGCATGGACCAAATAAAATAGTACTTGGCCAATCCTCCAAACTTAATGCCTCCTATCCCAGGAAAACCACTCATATTGTATGTTTGAGCAACATAATCTTCCCTGGGGGCATTATTAGCACAAATTTATGACACTAGAAAAGAAAGAGCTATATATTACATGTTAGTCATACTCTTGTATCATATGAGGTCAATTACACTAGTATTGAAAAATATTGCCTTGCGGTGATCTTTGCTTCCCAAAAGTTACGACATTACATGCTTGGGCATACAATACATCTCATTGCAAAGATTGATGCTCTCAAATATTTTCTTGGTAAGGCTGCTCTCACAAGTAGACTTGCTAAGTGGATGATGGTCTTATCATAATTTGACATAGAGAATGTTGAATGTAAGGCTATAAAAGGACAGGCCATAGCTGACCAATTGGCTGATTTTCCAATTCAAGATAAAGTGCCAATTCAAGTTGAATTTCCAGATGAGCACATAATGTACATGACTGCAAGAACATGGAAGATGTTCTTTGATGGCTCTTTCATGCAAAATGGTTCAAGAGAAAGAGTTTTATTTATTGCTCCTCATGGGTACAAGATCCCTAAGTCCTACAAACTATTGTTCCCATGCACAAATAACATTGTTGAATATGAGGCCTTGACAAATGAACTAAAAATGGCAATAGAGTGGAGAATCAGAGAGCTACATATTTATGGGGATTCACAATTGATTGTCAACCAAGTTAATGAAGAATATCAAACAAAGGATGAGAAACTAGTACCCTATAAGAAAATGGTTCATTCATTGTGATGATATTTCACCTTTGTTACATTTCAACAAATCCCTTGAGCAAAGAATAAAGCAGTTGATGCTATGACTACTTTGGCTTCACTCTTTCAGCTTGAACAACATGAGTCCAGATTCAAATTTCTGGTGGAGGAGCTACACTATCCTATCTATGACTCCCAAGAAAGCCAAGTTGTTTGTATCCTTGTTGGCCATGAGTCATCCTGCTATGATGCCATTTACTCATACCTCTGTGATGGCATTATTCTTGAAACCTTCAACCGCTCCGAATGAAGAAACTTAACCCAAAATGCCTCTCGCCACACCCTTATCTCTAGTGATCTATATAGGAGGGGTTTATATGGGACACTTCTTAGGTGCTTGGAAAAGGATGAGTCTGACCGAGCGTTAGCTAACATTCACGAGGGAATTTATGGAGGACATTCTAATGGTCTTTCCATGGCCCAAAGGTTGCTTAGGGTGGGGTACTATTGGCCTACCATGCAGATAGATGCAGTAGCTTTTGCTAAATCATGTGAAATGTGTCAGAAACATGGTAACCTGATAGATGCTCCAGGAAGGGAGCTTATTCCTTCTATTTCTCATTGGCCATTTCAGCGTTGGGCCTTTGACATTGTTAGGAAGATTCATCCCAACTCATCAGGTGGACACAAATTCATCATCACTACTACTGATTACTTTACCAAATGGGTAGAAGCTGTCCCACTTTCTGTTGCCTCGGGCAACATAGTTTCTCTATTTATTTTAAACCATATCATCTATCAGTATGGAGTGCCTTCTGAAATAATCATTGAAAATGGAGGTCAGTTTAAAAACAAGGACCTTAAACATCTCTGCAAGAAGTTCAAGATAAAATAGCATTGGTCCTCCATTGACTTCCCACAAGGAAATGGACAAGCAGAGGCTTCGAATAAAACCATTTTCAAAATTCTCCATAGAACAGTTCACAAGAATGGTAGAGATTGGCATCTATAGATAAATCCGGCCTTGTGGGCCTATAGAATTAGTATTCATACTCTAATAGGGGCTACTCCTTTTGCCCTCACTTATGGTGCTGAAGTAGTATTACCTTTAGAGGTGGAGATTCCTTCTCTTAGAGTTTCCCTTAAAGGTCTAGTGATAGATGAAGACTACCATGCCATGAGGCTCCAAGAACTAGAACTTCTAGATGAGAAGCATAAAGCATCCTTTGATCACATGAGAGTCTACCAAAAGCGTATGTCCAAAGCATTCATCAAGAAGGTTCACCCTAGAGAATTTCAAGTGGGAGATCTTGTCCTATGAGAAAACCCTAAGAATCAACAACATAGAGAGCAAAAGGGAAAATTTGAACCTAATTGGCTTGGACCATACATCATCACTACTACTTTTGGGACAGGTGCTTATTTACTATCTGATCCAGCAGGAGAGCAACTCCCTGATCCTATCAATGTTTGGCACCTAAAGAATTTCTATCCTTGATACCTATTATATCTGGGGGCATCCTTTGTACATACTTATTGATCATGAAAAAAATTCCAAAAAAATTTATATATGATGCTGAAAAAATCCTAAAAAGCATAAAAAGTCCTAAAAAAAAAATTTTTAAATATAAAAAAATGCAAAAATTCAAAATAATAGAAAAAGTGCCTTGGTGAAAACCTGGAAACAAGCACCTTGGTACCAAAAATACAAAAAAATTAAAAAAATAAAAAAATCTCGAAGTGGTGAAAACTTGGAAACAGGCGCTACTTGAGGCCTTTGCACCCTTGTTTCTTAGCACTCATCCTCGAAACTTAGCCTTTCTCCATCATGCCTTGACCTTGTTGCCTTGGTTTGGAATTGGTCTTTGTCTTTGTCTAGGGGGCATAAATGTGTTGGCTTTGGTCTCTAGGATGCGTTGGTCTTTAGGACATCTTGCAAATGGTGTTTTTCAACACCACCCCAACTGTGTTTTTTTAACACTACCCTAGCATCAAGTGTTTCTCAACACTTATCAAATATCTTACCCACAGTCTAGCATGATATGATATCTCTCACTGGAAGATGTGATACTCAAATTTTGACTCTATGACCTATACACACGCACTTAAACACTCAACTCGCTAAGATTTGTTTGACTTTATTTGTTTGTGTGCTGTCTATGATGATTTCTTTGATGAGTGTTATCTCCCTAATAGTTTTCGATGATGCTGAGCTAGAAGACTGGGGGCACGTGTACATGTTTTATTGGTTTTTCTACTTGTGGGTATATTTTTTTGGTCCTAACTATCATTAGCATTTATGCTTGTTCCAATTGACATTAGCGACTACAAAGTATTATCCTTGACTATTTTCGCAAGTGCATACTTATAGTCATCTTGACTTTCCTTGTGTCTCGATGAGTGTATAATCTTTCCATATTAAACTTAGGCAATCTCACTGCACTAGTCATCTTGACCTATATGTCTTTGATGCCTAGGTGGGATTCCCACATGCCTATCTGATATAGATCATATTCGGATTCACATAGTCATACTAGTGTGTATTGTATGATCTTACGATGCTACCAATAACGTTGGATGATGAATATTAGAGTCTAATGGCTTTGTAACCTTGCAAGTAAACCAATTTTCATAGTAGCTTGCATTTTTAGGTTCATGATAGTTTAGTTTTGCATCTTGCATATGGAGAGAGCTCTCCTTTCATCTTTTGTAGACTTGTCGGTCAACTGCGCTCACCTTTCGGTCTTTCTCGATCATGTCTTTCGCTTCTTGTCTTTCACATCATGTCTTGTTCCTGTCATCACAAGGGGTTAATTTTATCATCATATATAAAATGACCCTTTTTGCCCCTTATATAGAATTTTGACTTTTTCACCAATTTTCAAAACATCTCATAATTGCGCAAAAATTGTACTCCTAGCTAATTTTGACATCCTAGATCCATTTACAGGATCAAAATTGAAATCTGAGTTCATCTTGATAGTCAAAATCGTATTTCAAAATTTCTCCTTCTTCTGCCCAGTTGGCTGACCAGTTGAGGCCTGATCCTTCGATCTTCATTGGGGATTTTTCATTTCTTCATCCCCATCTCTTTCAACCTTCTAGTCATTCATTCATTTTCATTTGCTTCATCTCTCTGAGGTTTGACTTCATCTTTATCCAATATCTTTCTCAATCAAACCTAGTCAAACTAGGGCATATCTTCACTGCTTGATGGTTATCCTATCATCTTTCATCTTCGACTATGATTTCTAGTGACTTGATCAACTTTATCAACTTTATCAATTTGTTGTTTCTCCTCTACCTGATTTCAATTTCGATTCTGAGGGGGGTGACCCCACAATAGTGGGTTACACTTTTTTAGACATGCTGATTTTTGCTGAAATGACACATTTTTAATAAAATATGATTATTTAAGCCTTGAGAGGTTCAATTTGAAGGAATTAATTAGAAATGGTTAGCTCAAATCCTCTTAGATAAAAAAATCATTGATATAACATATATACTCCTCATTCATACCTACAATGGAGTCTCCTTCGCACCTATTAAAATGCTGATAAAAAATCACTTCAACTTTATCTTTTGGCAGATCAAATGAATCCATTCAAAAAACCTATCCATGTAGTAAGGTACTACTAAGAAAAATCTTTCCAATTATTATAATGTTAATATATATTAAGTTTATTATGACTTTGTATTTTTAGTTTTACTAAACATAGATATTTCACCGTATCTCCACCTCTATGTTCGATGCTTATGGAATTCTAAAAAATATCTATGCCCTAGGTATTGAAGTTATCTTTCTATAAAAAAAAATTGGACAAATACACAAAAAGTTATAAGCTATGTAGTCAAGGTATGTCAAAATTACGTCTTAGTCAACTTCAAACGTTAATAAAATATGAAATAATCATGATAATGTCATAAAACCAATTGCACCCCCTCCATATGGATGTTAAAAAACTAAATTTTAAAGAATCACATTGATATCTATTTTAGAAAAAAAGTTATGCTCTATGAAAACAATGTAACTCTTTGAAAATGACATTTTTAGCAACATACCAATTTTTGTGGGAGAAAAAGAAACCAATCAAATCAATTCAAAAATAAAAATAAAAACTATATTTAGAATCTAGATAGAAAATCCTAAAAGACTCTAATTTATTTCATCTTCTGATTCTTAACGGTTTAATGACAATATGCATTCGAATCTAAAAGTTTTATTAAAAATTTAGAGTACAGTGTCTGTTCAGGCAAAAAAGTGTAACCCACTATTGTGGGTTCACCCAGGGGGCAATACCTATCAACTTCAATCCTTGATTCAGCTTTATCAATCAAATCTTGCATGAGATTCTTATCTCTTATCTCAGACTTGACAATCACCTATTTACAGGGGTGTTGGCCTTATCTTTTTCAATTAGCTTACCATTGTCTTGATATGTTCCCATTCGTCGAACACATGTTTGGATTGTTTTGTGATCCCAAATCGATCTCACATTTCAATTCCATTCTTTGACCACATGTGATCCCAAATCAATCTCACATTATTCAAAGAGGGGCAAATGTATGCACCCTAAAATGGTCACCTAGACATTGGGCCCCCATTTGGCAATTTATCAAATCCCTGAATCAATATTTTCAAAAATCAGCATTTTTTTATTATATCAATTTCCTTGATCAAATCCTATTCTATCATTTATTCAATTATTTTCTATGGGCTAACCATTTTATCCTGAGACTTTATTTATTTAAAAGGAATTTCCTCCCCTTTTATTAGATAAAAATCCCCCACCTTTCCTCTTATCTTAAGTCGCACAAATAAAGTATTATTCCTATTTTATAAAAAAGAAGAAAAGGCCTTTTTGTCTCATATGGACACAAAAGTCAACTCTTATTTTCTCATTGGAGGATATTTGTGCACATGGATTTCTCTTCTTTCAAGCTCCGCCCTTGATTAAATCTTTTGCCTCTTAATCTCCATGGTCCATTCCTTTTCAATTCCTTTAAAAGGAGAGCTCTTTTCTCATTTTAGGATTCCAACTTTTGAAGACTAATCTTATGCTACAGGATTTCTAGGAGACTTTGGAGCTTTGGAGATCTTCATGCATTTAGCTTTCATTCTTGCATTCTTAGCTTAAGCTTTCATGCTTTCTAGTTTGGTTTCCTTTATGCTCTAGATTAGCTCACATAGATTAATTAGTAAGGATTTGTAATAATTTTCTTTCACAGCTTAGCTTGCATTGCATTTCCATTGTTGATTCTTGAGGATATTGGCATTATTGCCCTTTTCTCTTTGAATCTCCCATTGTGTGGTTTACTAGCAAGGTTGCTTGCTTCAATAGCTCTAGTTGAGAGCACCATCAACATCCTTGTGACTCCATGCCTAGGGAGCTCTAGGTCGCTTCCTCAAGGTTTCCCATTCATGGATTCCCTTGCAAGTAATGACTTAGAGAAGTGCACTATTTAGTGTGTACAGTTGTTAACATCATATGAGTTGTCATATGAATAAGTTTATAAAGTTTAACAATTATGATTGAGGAATTGTTAGAGTTGGAAACAATGCACCTTGTTGAATAAAAGGAATTGGATCTATTACTCTTGATGGAAAGATTGACACGGATGATGTTTACTTTGTGTATGGACTGAAACATAATATTTTAAGTGTTGGATAGTTAGTTGACAAGGGATATCAGGTTTGGTTTACTGAAAAGACTTGTATGCTCAAGGATAAGAATGGTAAGATATTGGAATAGGAGAAAGAACTAGAGGTAATGTATTTCAGTTGAATCTTACTGAGATGACATGTTTGATTGCTAAATTTGGTGACAATTGGTTATGGAACAAAAGGTTTTGTCACATAAACTTTGATAAAATTGTAAAAGAAAGTACTACATTTGTAGTACGATATTTGCCTAATCCTATGAAACCTAATAACATGGTGTGAAAGGAATGTGTTATGGCCAAATAGAAGAGAATTTATTTTCCCAGTAAGAAGCTCACCACAATAGAAAAATTGGAGATTGTTCATACGGATATGAGTGGTCCTACAAGGACAAGAGGATTCTATGATGAAAGGTATTTTATGATTTTTGTTGATGATATTAGTAGGATGATGTGGGTAGCATTTCTTAAAGAAAAGTCAGAAGCATTTGAAAAGTTTAGATTGCTTAAGAATAGAGTTGAGAATGACTTAGGAGTGAAGATTAAATGTCTAAGATATGATAGAGATTAAATGAAACAGTAACACCTAATAAGAATATGATAAGGGATCATCCTACTGATTAGATTATTGGGAGGAAAGACAGAGGAGTTATGATAAGAAATAAGGTACATGAAGAGTTATGTTTGATTTCTCAGATTGAACCTATAAATATTGATGAATATTTTAAAGATAACAATTGGATTCAATTAATGAAGGAATAATTGGATCAGATTGAGAAGAATAACACTTGGGAACTGGTTCTGAGACCTAAGGAAAAAAATGTTATTGGAACTAAATAGGTTTTTAGAAGCAAGATGAATGAACAAGATGAATTTGTAAGAAGCAAAGAGAGACTGGTATGTAAAGGATACTCATAGCAAGAAGGTATTGATTATGAAGAAACATTTGCACCTATTGAAAGAATTGAAGCAATAAGAATATTTTTGGCCTATGTAGCTTATAAGAAATTCAAAGTGTATTAGATGGATGTGAAGTCAACATTTCTAAATGGTGAATTAGAAGAAGAAGTCTACATTGATTAGCCAAACAATTTTCCTTTGACTCAAGAAGGAGATATGGTTTGCAAGTTAAATAAAACACTATATGGACTAAAGCAAGTACCTAGAACCTAGTGTGCAAGGTTGGATAAATATTTGGAAAAAATTGGATTTGCTAAAGGTACTGCAGACATTAACTTGTATTTAAAAGAAATAGAGAATGCTCTATCAATTGTAGTTATTTTTGTTGATGATATAATCTTTGGAGGAGAAGATGAGGCAAGTGATATATTTGGTGATGAAATGAAGAGAGAATTTGAGATTAGCATGATTGGAGAAATGAAATTTTTCTTGGGTTTATAGATTGTGCAAAATAGTGATGGTAGTTTCTTTTCTTAGACTAAGTATCTAAAAGATTTATTGCAGATATTTGGTATATAAAATTGTAAGCCTTTTGGTACACCTATGGTAACTAGTCATAAGTTATCTAGCACAAATGAGACTCCCATATTTGAAAAATGAAAGTACAGATCTATAATTGGAGATTTGCAATATCTAACTCACACAAGACCGGATATAGAAAATGCATTTGGAATTGTTGCGAGGTTTCTAGCTGATCCTAAGGAATCACATTATACAGTAGTAAAGAGGATATTCAAATACTTAAAAGGTACAACTAATTATGGGTTGTGGTATGATAAATCAAATAACTTTACCCTATGTGCATATATAGATGTGGATTGGGGAGGTAGTGTGGATGATAAAAAGAGTACAAGTGGTGGAGCATTTTTCTTGGAGGAAAATTGGTTTCTTGGCTAAGCAAGAAACATAATTTTATCTTATAGAGTATAGTAGAAGAAGAATATGTAGCAATAGAAAATAATTGTAATAAGATGATATGGATGAAACAAAAGTTGAAGGATATTGGAATTCAGTTTAATGAGCTTGTTATCATACATTGTGATAACACAAGTATAGTATGTCTAAGAATCCTATGTTACATTCTAAAACAAAATATATAGAGATAAAGTATCATGTTGTAAGAGAGAAATTTGCAGAGAAATAAGGAATATTTGAGTATATCAGCAAAAAGGAGCAGATAGAAGATATCTTTACAAAGCCTTTACCTAAAGATACATTTGAGCATTTGAGAGGTATGTTTGGGGTTATGCCCCATCCTACTTTTGAGTAGTGATGCAAAAAGTTACATCAATCCAGTGGTATAGAGTGAGCTATCTTTCTGGACTTTATGTTGATGCTTCCTTTATGGGGGAGTATCTATGTTTTGAGATGAGTCATGAAGGACTCTTGGTAAAAGGTATTTTCAATAGTGTCTCTGGACACTTGAGCTGGTTAAAACTTTTTGAGAAGTAAAATTGTTCTGACATAATGATGCCTTTGTGATTGATGTTAATGGGGGAGAAGGATACATCAAAAAAATTTGATGATTGATGAAGAGGATTTGAAAGTCAAAGAAAGAGTAGCAGAGTTACATTTTGGTATTCATGGAACTTGGATGATTTTCATATATGTTTCCATCAATGCCAATGGGGGAGATTCTTAGAATGAATGTTGCATGTGTCCTATGGGGGAGTATTCTATCATTCATGGAGCAATCACATGTTGCATTCATGACTGCATTTTTCACTGATGTCAACATACTTGTTATACTGAAGATTAGCAGAGTAATAGACAAAGTTTGGTTTTGTTAGAAGTTGTAATCTTTCCTTGGTGTATTTATAAACCAAGGTTAGACTTTTTTCTTTTCTTGTTCTAATATATTAGGATATAAGCCAAGGTATCCTAATATATTTCTTTTTGTCTTCTTTCTCCTACATTCTATTTTGTCCTCTAGTATAATTTGTGAGGAAAAATATTTATTTTGTAATTTAGTTTAGTCCTTCTTATGAGGAATCTCACACTTGGCCTCACACACTTATGAATGGTGGCATTCATTCTCATGGGAGTTACATTTTGAACTCCTTCTCTTATCTCTACATATAGAGATATTTCTCCTCTCTTCAAACAACACTTCTTCTCTATTCTCTCTCTCACTCTTCTAAAATATTGTATGAGATAAAGCTCTCTCTCTTTTTGGCTATTTTGCACATTCATAATTCACGGAGGTTTTTTTATGCTTTTCCCCCTTCAAAAACTTCTTGTCTCCTTTGTTGTTTCATTTTTTGGTGTATGCTCTAAGGATTAGCTTGATTCATGATAATCTTCCTTTTTCCTTACTCAATTGGATTAATTTGTTCCTAGCTCAAATTTATTTTCCATTTTAACATGGTATCAGAGTAGGTTTAATCCATTTTTGAGTTCATAGGTTTAAGCGATTATCATATCTCAGAGCACTCCAATTTAGAGACTCATATTTTTTGAGAGAGTTGTTTAGTTCATTTTTTTTATACCCTCTTTGGAAGGAGTGCCACCAAAGAGTTAATAAAAATTCTATTTTAGCTCAATTTTATTTTTTTATATAATAGTTTAATTTAGATTAAATTTTTCTTTAGAAATTTTTTTAGTATTTTTTAGATTAAAATTTTAGATATTTTATTTGATCTCTAAAATTTTCTCTATCATATCCAAATCTCTTTTAATATAAATATTTTATTGTTAAAAGAATTTTTATAAATCCACTTTTTATTTTTCATTCTTTCAACACCTTTTTTAAATAACAAAATAAGTTTAATTTTAAAAAGAGAAAAGTGGTTTTTTTTAAAAAAAATCTCTTAATTAGCATTTTAGTTTCATCATTTGTATGAGGCAATAAACCCTAAGTAGTAGGTTTCAAATATTATATTCAAGTAAAACTAAGCATCTTGCATTTTTTCTTGCATAATTATTGCACTGTGATTGGCATCATTTTGGCATCATTTCTATCTTTGCATGAGTCTTTTTAGCTATAATTAAAAGATTCCCTTCATAACGTTTCATTTTGCATTAGGCATTTTTTGTTTTTTGCACTATTAGGTGTTAAAGTTTTTTTGGTTGCATTGTCTGATTCAACTTTTCAGCTACTGCATATTCATTCTCTTTGATAATTTAAGAAGAGTCTCTGCAAAACTTCATTTTTAGTTTTTTGTTTTCTCATTTTGTAGTTTTTGTTGCATGTGTAGTTAGTTGTTGGGAATTGTTAAAGCATTGCATGCTCCATTCTAGTTGCATTGCCTGCGCTTGCATGTAAAAATAACATTTCTATCATTTAGTTCTTTTTTTCTCATCTTAGATTTGAGTTGATTGTTGCTTGGGTAAGTGCTAGTCTTCAATTAAGAAGCTTTTGGAGTCAAGTTTACCGTGAAAGAGAGATTCAACCTGTGATATTTGTCTTTGTATTCTTTTCGCAATTGCAATGTTTGCATGTATTGGCATACAATAGATAGCATTGATGTTTTTTTTAGCATCTTTGTTGCATGCACTTTTCTTTTTAATTCTAGAACATAAGTTTAAAATAGATAGCATATCAGAGTACAATAGATAGCATCTTCTTTTAAAGTTGAGCTATTCTTTTCTGCTGGCGCCATAAACCTAGCTAAAGAGCTGGGCGATGCCTCTAAAATTGGGTTTCATATAATCACAAAAGATATATAGAAATTCAAGCATTAACATTTTTTCTTGCACTGTATCTGCGATCTCACCTTTGCAGTGTTGCATGTTGCATATTTAAATTATCAATTATTTGTATGTTTAGTGGTAACATTTCTTTACAGATTCATTATCATTTTTTTCTTGCATTGCATGAATTAGTATTAACCTTTTATTAGTTTTATTTCTCCACCTTCATCAGCTCTTATTGAAGATTGCTTTCTATTTTTTTGGAGATATTTCCTTACGGTTATATATTTCTTTTCATTGAGATTCTACTTGACTTGTCTTTGCTTATGCTTTTTTGATCCCTTTTTTGTGTCTTTCTTCATCCAAGAATCTTTTTTTTTCGCTTCTTTACGGGAAATCTTTGATTATCATTTTTTTGTTTTCAACTGGGAGTTCTTCGCTTTTGATCGATCTAGTCTCCTTCGTCAATAATTCTTATATTGCGGGTGTTGGTTCATTTATTAATTATATCGTTGAGTTTGTAAACGCTCTTTCTTGTATTGCCTTTGTTATGTATCGGCAACAATTCTCATATAGATCGGGGGAGTGAAGAGTCATTTTTCTTTTGGGAGAGCTATTCATCTTCTTTGCAGATTGCTAGTGTGTTTTGTTTGTATTATCTTGACCTACTAATATCGTGACTTGCAGCCCAAATATAAAGCTTGGTTTACGGTATAAAGATTGGTCTTTAATTTGAAGTTCTTTCAATTTTTTTTAGATTGCATATCAGTGCATGTTTTTGTTGTTTCTTACGACCGTGTTCTTTTTTGCATTCATAGCATTAGTGTTGAGCACACACTTTTATATATCTGGTTCTATTTTTATCTCGCCCTTTCCATGCATGTCTTTGTTTTAAAGATTGACAGGTTCCTATTCCATCATTTTTTCTAGCAGTGGTTAACGAGCCTTGAGATCGGCACATAAGGATTTGATTCAATAGACATCTTGATCAAACTTGACTTTCCGCAATAGTCAATTAGTATTCTTCCAGAATTCCTTTTTGAGTATTTAGTTTATTTTAGTATATCATCTTTGGTAAGGGAGAAGGTTAAATATTTTTTTTTGGTAAGTCATGCATTTATAATTGTTGATAGGAAAGATTTCTTTCACTCCTAAGCATATTAACATTTTTTTTAGAAAGTTGTTTTTGTATTATATTTGCATGTCCATTGCATATAAGCCTTTATTTTGGGAGCATATTATTTAGTTTTAAATCTGTGACTGTGATCTGAATTTTTGTAGTCCTTTTGACAGTAGTGATATATCAGTTCTAACGTTTATCTGTTTTGCAGGTCTAAAATATTTTATTATCATTCTTGTTTTTTTTACTAACATTCTTTTTCAGGGTTGTTTTTTCTTAAATCCTTTTTAATAAATTTACCTTTCTAACATTTATATTGTAGTTTTTTATTTTAAATTTAGAATATTTTTTTAATCTATTTAAATTATTTAAATTAAGAAATAAACTTGGTCTAGTTTTAATTTAATTCATAGTAAGTTTTTTTTAATTTAAGTTCCTTAATTTGAATTTTGATTCCTTTTTTAGAATTTTAAGTTTTCATGTTAATTGTTTAAAAACTAATTTTAATATAAAGCTTTATTAATTCTAATACATTAAATTTAATTTACATTTAGGAATCTATTATTATTTCTTGCCTTATATTTTCCTTACTTCTTTTTCATTAGGAGGGGGATTTTTTTTCCCGGTTCTCTTTTTTTTGACATCATGTCTACCCTAATGCCTGAGATCAAACTAACCAATACCAACTATCATGCTTGGAAAACCCACATGACCTGGATATTTAGATTCCACCATCTGTTAGACGTTGCCACTAATGCTAGCATCAAACCTACTACCACTGCTTCTCAAGTTGACCAAGATGCTTGGCAAGCTAAGAATGATGAAGCCCTTGGTTTAATTGGCATATCCTTAAGTCCTGAACTATATGTCCTTATTTCCTCCTATACAGAAGCCCATCAGGCTTGGGACATCCTGAAAAACACCTACGACAGTGCAGATGAGACCCGTAAAATCCAACTTCAAGACCAGCTTGAAGATCTCAGGTATACAGATTTTAATTCTGTTGATGACTTTTTACTTAAATTTGATTCTATTAGAGTTTTATTAAATGGGTTACAAGTTCCTCTTTCTGATTTAAGGACCATTCATATTATAATTCGTAAATGTTTACCTAGGCAGTTTTAGCAATTTATTACAAACATCTATTCTCAGTTAGCTATTCCTTCTTTAGCAACTCAATTAACTTATCCTATTTTTCAAACTATGTTGCATCAAGAGGAGGCTAAACTAATTCAATTTGGTATATTGAAATCTCATGAACATGCTTATGTTTCTCAATCTCATAATAGAGCTAGTAATAATTCAAATAACAATCACAATAATCAAAGATCAAACAATTCTAACTGCAATCAAAATCATCAAAGACCTAACACTACTAATAACAACTATCAAAGATCTAATAACAACAACAACAACAACAAAAACAATAATAATAATCATAATAATCATAATAATCCTTCAAATAGGCCTTACTACACTTATTGTGGTAAAAATGTTCATCTAGTTCATGGGTAGAAGCAAAAAGTTGGGTGCCAATTCCGCGGAAGTCCGCGGCTTGAAAATTTGTGCCGCTTGAAACGGGCACCCGTTTTTCAAAAAGGGGTGCCCATTTTAGGCTCGGACATCCGATCCGAAATTCAAAAGCGGGTACCCATTTTTCCAGAAACAGGTACCCGTTTTTGTTTAAAACGGGTACCCGTTTCTAAAATTTTTTTTTTTTTTTTAATTTAAAATGTTTTTTTAAACACATTTTTAAATTTATGAAACGGGTGCCCATTTTTTGAATTTAAATAACGGGTGCCCATTTCTTAAAATATGCATGCGGGAGTTTTCACTCTGCCTCAGTTTTTGGTTTGGGATAGGTTTGGTGAGACCAAGCCTATGTCTTAGCCTCCAAAATTTTGGCTAAGGCATTGGAATAAAAATTTTAAGGCTTACCGTAATTTTTTGAAGCCCTTCTGGATTGATTTTTTTGACAAAACAAAAACCCATTAAAGATCTCACTATCATGATTTTAAAAATATAAATTTCATAATAATATGGTTATTTTTACTATTTTTACATTATTTATTAGTTGATAGTGGTACATAAACGTAAAATAGTGAGACTCACTAAAACTTTAATAACTTTTTAATTTTTAAGTATTTTTAAAAATAAATTATATGTCATCAATCTAGATTCAATTCTTTTGAATTTTAAAAAAAAAAATTTGAAAAAAAGAAAAATTATATTAAATTATGGTGGCCGTACACGAGAGGTTTGAAAAATAAGCTTTATTGTTAATTAAAAATTAATAAAAAATAATTTACAAAACAAAAAAATGAGAAAAAATATTCTCATCAATATTCTATGTCTTAGGTATCTTCCCTAAAAAGGATTTTAAAAAATTCATTTATTTGTGTCAAAATATGGTAGCCGTACACGGATGTGGTATGGTCCTGAAACAGGCATTTTGAAAAAGTGGTTTTCAAAATGCCTATCAAAATATAATTTATACCATGTGGGTATTAAAATAAATTATATATTTGAAAAGTAGACTCCAAGTACTACAATTTCTATTAGTGAATTTTTTCGAGATTCAATCTCTAAGTGCCTCAAATTTTGAGATCAATTCAGATAAATTTTGAAAAATAGGAAAAACACTTCCACTTTTTGCAAAAAATTGGCACCCAACTTCTTGCAGCCACCCTCATAATTGTTTCAAGAAACAGAAAGATGATCAACGTAATTCTCAAAATAACTCTAATAATCAATCTCATTCTGCCTTTACTGTTAGTTTTAATGCTTCTAAACCACTTGAATGGATTGTTGATAGTGGTGCATCTCAACATGTTACTTCTCATAAAGAAGTTTTTGATTCTCTGTGACCTGATTCTTTGAATGTTCCTGTTTCTTTAGCTGATAATCACTGTTGTAAAGTTGAAGGAACTGGTAATGTTTCTGTCCCTAATGGTAAATTGCATGATGTTCGATATGTTCCTGATTTAAAAGCTAATCTTATTTCTGTTCCTCAATTATGTCAAGATTATAAGATTGAATTTCATAAAAATAACTATCATATAATTGATCCTAACACTGATAAAATAGTTGCTGATGCTAAATTAGATGTTGATAATCTTTTTAAGTTTTACCAATTTTCCTCTCCTAGATACTCTTTTCTTACTACCGTTGATTTTCATATTTGGCATGAGAGACTAGGACATTTAAATTCTGATTATATTTCATTAATGCAAAGGGAAAATATGGTAGAAGGACTACCTAAGTTTACTACTTTTAAATTAGATTGCAATGGATGTATGAGTGGTAAAATGCATAGAGACTCTTTTCCTCATAAATCATCTTGGAGAGCTAATAATAAGTTAGCCCTCATCCATAGTTATCTTCTAGGTCCTATGCAAAATACTTCACTTTCAGGATCTAAATATGCTCTAACATTTGTTGATGATTACTCTCATAGAACATGGATTTATTTCTTACATAGTAAAGATCAAGTTCTTGATACTTTTGCTGAATTTCATGGTTTTGTAGAAAGACAAAGTGGGTATAAAATTCAGGTTCTTAGGACTGATAATGGTACAAAATATGTTAATCATGTTTTTTATAACTATTTAAGATCTTTTGGAATCAAACATGAGCTTACTGTTCCTTATACACCAGAACAGAATGGTGTGGCAGAACGTAAGCATAGAACAATAGTAGAAATGGCTAGATGTTTTTTACATGCTAAGAATATGGATTATAAATTATGGGCTGAAGCCATGGCATGTGCCACTTATATCCTTAATAGAACTCCTACTAAAGCGCCTTCCAAATAAAACTCCTAAAGAAGTTTGGTTTGATAAAAAACCAAATCTATCTCATTTACGTATTTTTGGATCCATTGCTTATGTTCACACACCTAAACAGCAAAGAAAAAAGTTAGATCCTAAATCCACACCTCACATTTTTGTTGGATATTCTAAAACTACTAAAGGTTATAGAGTTTATGATCCTCTTACTAATAAAGTCAAGATAGCTAGAGATGTTTGCATTGCTGAAAATGGTGTTCATGATTGCTCTCAAATTTTAGATTCTGACTTTGATCATAGCAATATTGTTCTTGTGGAGGACCAACCTCAATCTATCAACCCTATTCCTAAAGTTTCTACTCCTAATGTTTATGTTCCTTCTGTCTCTATTTCTCACAATCAAGATAGTAATAATGAGCATAAAGCTAGTAATACCTTTCATAATGAGCATAAAGGTAGTAATGATACTCCTCCTAATCCTTTTGTTTCTACTAGTAGTAGTACTAGTGATGATGATGATGATGGTAAAAATTTATTTACTCCTCCTAGTAATATTTCTGTTAATTCTAGAAGAAATCCTAAATGGTTTAAAGATTTACTTAATGAAGGTGATGATTACATTGCTAGAATGGGTGGGCTTAAACCTAGAAGGATAAATTATTGCAATTATTGTCTTATGTCTTCTTTATCTAATTCTAATGATCCTCAAACATTTTCTCAAGCTAAAAATCAACCTCATTGGCAAACTGCTATGCAAGAAGAATATGATTCTTTAATTTCTAATAATACTTTGGATTTAGTTCCTTTACCTCCTAGTAAGAATTTAGTTTCTTGTAAATGGTTATATAAAACTAAATTAAACTCTAATAATGAAATTAGTAAATTTAAAGCTAGACTAGTTGCTAGAGGGTTTTCTCAAATTGAAGGAATAGATTACAATGAAACATTTGCTCTTGTTGCTAAAATGCCTACATTAAAGTTGTTATTGCTTTAGCTGCTAAAATGAATTGGCCTATTCATCAAATGGATGTTAAAAGTACTTTTATAAATGGTCATATGCATGAAGAAATCTATATGTCTCAACCTCCTAGTTTTATTCAAGAAGGTAATGAATATTTAGTCTGCAAATTACAAAAGTCTATTTATGGTTTAAAACAATCTCCTAGAGAATGGTATGCTAAAATTAATGCCTTCTTTATTTCCCAAGGTTTTGAAAGAAGTAAAAATGATCCTAAATTATATATCAAACATAGTAAAGATAACATTATTATTATCATTCTATATGTTGATGATTTAATTCTTACTTCCAACTCTAACTATTTAATTTCTAATGTTAAATTTCAACTCAACCAGAAATTTGAAATGACAGACTTAGGATTATTACATTATTTCTTAGGAATGCAAATTTGGCAAACTTCTAATGGTATTTTTATATCTCAAAGTAAATATGCTAAAGATCTGTTAGATAGATTTCATATGACTGATGCTAGTCCAGTCTCAATTCCATGTGACTTAGGAACTAAATTAATGGTAGATATGGAATCTCCTTATATTGATGCTACTCCCTATAGAGAACTAGTAGGTAGTCTGATTTATTTAATACTCACTAGACTTGATTTATCTTTTAGTGTTGGTTTAGTTTCCAGATTTATGTCAAAACCTCAACAAACTCATTTTAAAATTGCTAAAAGAATATTACGTTATATTAAAGGTACTATTAACTTAGGTCTTTTTTATGATGCAAATTTTGATTTCTCTTTAAAAGGTTTTACTGATTCAGATCTAGGTGGAGATCCCAATGATGGGAAATCTACTTTTGGATATTGTTATTCTCTTGGTTCAGGTTCTATCTCTTGGAAAAGTAAAAAAAACAATCTGTGTCTTTATGTTCCACTGAAGCAGAATATAAAAGTTGTACTCATGCCTCTAAAGAAGCCCTATGGCTTAGAAAAATACTTGAAGATTTGGGCCTACCTCAACAAGAACCAACTCCTTTGTATTGTGATAATCAAAGTGCAATAGCATTGGCAAAGAATCCAGTTTACCATGCAAAGTCAAAGCACATTTCTCTCCACCACCACTTCATTAGAGAACACATTATAGAAAATAGAATTTCCCTCATTCATTGCAAAGGAGAAGATCAAGTTGCTGATATTTTGACAAAGCCTCTTTCTAGGGAGAAATTTGAATTGCATTGTAAAAATTTGGGATTAATATCCCTTGATGTTATAACCCCAAGTAAAGATTAAAGGGGGGTGTTAGAAGTTGTAATCTTTCCTTGGTGTATTTATAAACCAAGGTTAGACTTTTTTCTTTTCTTGTTCTAATATATTAGGATATAAGCCAAGGTATCCTAATATATTTCTTTTTGTCTTCTTTCTCCTACATTCTATTTTGTCCTCTAGTAGAATTTGCGAGGACAAATATTTATTTTGTAATTTAGTTTATTCCTCCTTATGAGGAATCTCACAATTGGCCTCACACACTTATGAATGGTGGCATTCATTCTCATGGGAGTTACATTTTGAACTCCTTCTCTTATCTCTACATATAGAGATATTTCTCCTCTCTTCAAACAACACTTCTTCTCTATTCTCTCTCTCACTCTTCTAAAATATTGTATGAGATAAAGCTCTCTCTCTTTTTGGCTATTTTGCCCATTCATAATTCATGGGGGTTTTTTTATGCTTTTCCCCCTTCAAAAAATTCTTGTCTCCTTTGTTGTTTCATTTTTTGGTGTATGCTCTAAGGATTAGCTTGATTCATGATAATCTTCCTTTTTCCTTACTCAATTGGATTAATTTGTTCCTAGCTTGAATTTATTTTCCATTTGAATAGGATTAGCCATAGAGTATTGCAGATGAGGTCATGTAGAATTAAGGACATGTTTTGTATGGTGTCCTAATATCATGGTTAAGAGTGCATACATAAATTCAAGTATTTGCTTCATTTATAAGAAATATAGTGGAAACTATATTCTGACAGAGTTCTTGAGAAGCGGTTTGTGATAATCAGATTATATAGATCCTAATAGGGGTAGAATATAGTAAAGAAAAGTTATATAGAGGTTGAAGACATTGTTTAGATGGCCTATATGAGTCAACATAGTTAGAGGTTGCATGTGTGAATATTTATTAAGTTTTTGAGCCGACAATTTTATGTAATTATGGAAATATTATGTAATGTTTAATATTTTATATTTTGTAATTGGTTAAGCCTAATTGGTCGGCTCAATTATTAAATATTGTGCATGGTATAAAGGATAGAATTTTTTTCATTGATTGATATGTGAAATTGAAGATGTGGATTTAAATTGATCTAAATTAGTGATCTAAGAGATCAAGATATGTGATGCGAAATGAGAAGATCTCATATTAAGATATGGAGAAGCATTTGAGGTGGTTTTCCACAGTCAAAGAAGAAAACAAAAGTTTTTGAGATCATTTTTACTTCTTATTATTCTATTTGGATAATAAAGAGATTAGTTCGACAGTGTGTTTAGTGATCTTGCCCCTAAAGGTTTTTGGACTATGGGTCCTTCTGTCTTCCTTAAATCCTACCAAGGTTAGAATCTCCTCATAGGGATTCAAAGTCTCCTAATAGGGAATAATATGTACTAAATATATTTTATATAATCCTAATAGAGCCATCCTCTTACAATGAATTTTCATATTATTACATGTTTTGTGGGTACCATCCCCACCAGGGTTTACCCTCTCATCAAGAGGTTCCTTAGTTAACATATCTGGTGCCATTATGTATGGTTATCTTTCTATGGTTTTTTTCTATGTTTATTTCATATTTCAAATATAGTAAGGTTAATAAAATATTTTTTATTCAGATAACTGATTGCCCCCCCCTCCCCCCCCCCCCCCCCCCCCCCCCCTCTAAGTTATCTTGGTGGACTTTACTTTCTAACATGATATACCTGAAGAAGATAATCAAATTATAGAAGTGTAGAATCAAAACTAGAATGGTCATGAAGAACAAATTGAACGTATGATGAATGAGGAAGATGTTTAAATTGAACTTTCTAATGGTTTTCCACTAATCGAGGAAAGACATATGGTTTATAAATTATAGAAAGAACTGTATGGACTGAAGCAAGCCCCTAGAGCCTGCTATGCTAGATTGGATAGGTATTTGATAAAGATTGGATTCAGCAAAGGTGTTGTACATAGTAATTTATATTTAAAAGTAGTTAATGATAATATCTTAATTATTGAAGTCTTTGTTGATGATATCATATTCGCTAGTAATCATGAGGTAAGTAGAGGATTTGCTGATGAAATACAAAAATAATTTGAGATGTCTATGATAGGTGAGATGAATATTTTTTTTAATTGCAAATTACACAGTTGGATAAAGGAATATTTATTACATAGTCCAAGTATGTCAGGGAATTATTGAAGAAATTTGGTATTGAAGATTCAAAACTAGTAGGGACTCCTATGGCTACTGATTACAATTTGCCTAAGGTTGATGAATCCTCTTGTGAAAATTAGATAATAAATAGATTTATGATTGCAAGATTGTAATATCTGACTCTTACTAGACCATACATATCAAATGCAATTGTAATTATTGCAATATTTCAAGAACTAAAGGAATCACATATGATTGTTGTAAAGAGAATTTTTAGATACTTGAAGGGTATAGTTGACTATGGATTGTGGTATGGAAAAGATGACGATTTAACCTTGACTACATACATTAATTCTCATTGGAAACATTATGTGGATGATAGGAAGAGTACAAGTGAAGTTGTGCATTCTTTTAGGGTGAGAAACTAATCTCTTAGACTAGTGAGAAACAAGATTGTATCTCTCAATCCACTATTAAAGTTGAGTATGTTACTGTTGCTATAAATTGTAATCAAGTTGTTTGGATGAAGAAAATGTTGAAGGATTTTAGGATAAACATTGATGAACCAATAGTTAGCTACTATGAAAACTTTAGTGCTATAAATATTTCAAAGAGCCATGTGCAACATTCAAAGATAAAGCATATTTATATTAGGTATCATATCTTGAGGGATAAGGTCAATGCAAAGGAAGTGAAATTGGAGTATGTGTCTACTAAGGAATAAATTTTTTATATCTTTACAAAACCTTTTCCAAAGGATACATTTGAGTATCTCAAAGAGAATATTAGGGTCTTTTCCCCTATAGATCAAAGATAATCATACTACAGATGGCATTATTCCAAAAAATCATCAGCATATTATTCACTGGATTGATGAGTTTTTGGGACTAATCCTTAGGGGGAGAATTCTTATGGTTCTTATGGATTGGTACTGATATTTTTTCTTATGTATTCCCTTTTTGAGGTTATTTATGCTCTTTTTGATGTCTTTCACCCTTTTCTATTGATGTCAAAGGGGGGGAGATTATGTGAAAATAAAGATAAATTAGATTGTGATTGTGATTGTGTGGAGAGGTTTTAAGCTAGATATTCAAAGTGATCAGATAGATATGTTTCAAAGTGATTAGGTGGATATATTCTAGAGTGATCGAGTGGATATGTTAATAACTATGTGCATTGATCAATTTTTCACTTTATATATATATTTCCATCAATACCAAAGGGGGTGATTGTTGGATTTCATGGGGAGATTATTAGAATATATTTTACCATGTTAGAGTTTGGTGTTTGTGTGTGTGAACATTAATTTTTTGTCATTTATGTCAACATACTAATTGCTGTTATAGATAGAGTGTTCAGTATGTCTAGTGAAGAATATTTCAGTTGTTTAGAGGATAAATTAAATATCATGTGTTGCAATCATAAGGTATGGTTTCTAAGGTATGTTTGTAGTTAGTCTATAAAGGTTCACAAAATTTTGGGTAATACACTAAGTGAGGTATGATCGATTTATTGGATAGTAGTGTTATAGTGTTTCTATGTGTAGTAGATGAGTATTTGGTTTGGTATGTCTTGAATTTGATGTTTCAAAGGTTATGAAGCTGGTATTTCCATCAAGTGGCTTATCATTTTTTTCATAGCTAATGTTGTTCATGATTTAGAGTATGAAAAGATATCTTTCTTTATGATAAGAACCATAAGAATTCTGCTACATGAATAGTTCTCTTAGATCTTATGATGATTGTGTTGTTGGTCTACATTGTTTTTATCTTCGAAAGGTAAAGATATGCAAAAGTTAACAGTTGTCTTTGATCTTCAAAACATTTGCAAAAGTTATACATATAAATTTCTATACTTGGATCAAGCAAAGTAAACCAAGGATTGCATCATATACACCTGAATACCGTTCAATGAAGGACTTGAAATTCTGCATTGAATACACACGGTCTGAATATGCTTGGTTTTAGATGACAGAAATATTCTTCTTGGATACTGATGATCTGCACGTTGGATCCTCTTCAATCTGTAATGGCGTTTATCCTGATTTTAGATTTGAGTGTTTTTGAAGTTGTTCAGATCTGGTTTCCTCCAAATGGTTTGTCTCTATCGATTTCTTGAAGGCAGAAATATCCTTTTTTAAAGTTCGCGATCTGCATACATTCATTCTGTAATGCCGTAAGTCTAATGATGAAAGACATAGTCAGAAATCGATTATTTGGAACAAACTTTTCTTCTTGTTATCGATGATTATTTGACTGTTTATTTGGTTATTTTTGGTTGAAAGTTTTGTTAGAATCTGATGCAAGTATTTGTTTGCAACCGGGGCATTTGAAGATCTTTCTCATCGATGCTTAATGCATTTGAAAAGACTGTTATTGGTGGTTAATAACTAAGTTGTTTGGTTGAAGTTTCGGTTGTAACTGAAGACAGTTGCAACCATTTCTAAACAGTTTCTAACTGTCTTCAAACTACTCACCTGCTGGCAGTTATGAGAAGTTCTATTTAAATCGGGCCAAGGTTCGATGAAGACTAGGCATTGAGGGTGTATGAATCAATTATAAGCAAGGTTCAATTCAGATAAAACCCAATTTGTAAGACTGCAAATGTAAAAGAGAGTTTGTGTCTTGTTATGTAGAGTCAATTGACTTTGTAATTTTTGAGTGATAGTGAATAATTTTGTAAAATCTGAGAATGTTTGGTAAAGTCTGAAAGTGGGTCTATTTTGTTGACTAATATCAATCCCATTTTTGAAAATAATGTTTTGTATTACATCTGAAAATTAGAGAGATCTGAAAAGATAAAACTGTTGTAATTTTGAGAAGGTTGGTGCCTTAAGGACATTGGGTTGGTGCTTAGTCTTGGGTTGGTGCTTAGTCTGAAAAGTATGTACTTTTGTTGGAGTGGTGTTTTTTTTTTTTGGGAAGATATTTGGTGATTTTTTAAGGGTTGGTGTTCTTAAAGTATTGTATATTATTTGTAAGGTTGGATTAGAACAGTAGTTCTTAGTAGTATTACTCATCGTGATTTTTCATTCTCCACGTACATTAGGTATTGAATTTTTTTTTGTGTGGTTTTGTCTTTTATTATTTCAGTTTTCATATTTATCATTATCAAAGTTTTAATTGTTTAAAAATCTAATATTATATCTTCTACATATTCACCACCCTCTCAATAAAGGAATTGTATTCTACAAAATAAATCTTTTATGGACACCATGGAATGTGGAGGAAGTTGTTGAGCAATTTCATTTTTTCGAGAAATAAAGAAGACATCATGTAACACATCCAAATCATTCTTCTTTCCTTCATGTACATAGAAGTTAGGTAAAATTTCTATTGCAATTATTTTTCCTTCATACCAGTTATACATTTTCCAAGTGGTTAATGAGGTTCATGTGAGATTTGAGAGGGAAATCATTCAACATTAGGTTATGAGGTGAAGGAAACAAAAAAGTAGTTGCAGATTGGTATTTTCAAAGATTGAGGTGATAATGAAGCTTGTCATTTTTGTTGTCAGTAAATTTATTTACATATTACAGTGTTCAATGCAAAATCTTAAATGTTGCATGCATATTATATTGGGATCTGGAAGGAGTGTAGAGGTAAGCCATGAGAAGATCACATAATACATAGTGATCCAAATATAGGATGCAAATAGGGAAGTCTAATAAAACATAGATCAATGACAACTCATTGTTGGAGACAACATGCATATTCATTATAAGAATGTTGACAAGGGAATTTTGTTTTGTCAAAAGAGTATAGAAGTAACTTTGTGAACAATGATAAGAGAAGGTAAAGAGGATAAGAAAGTAAAATGGAAAGGAATTCAAGAAAACTATAGATAGAAGGATGATTTTAAGAATGGCATTGGTCCCTAGAGCATAATGAGTAACAATTGAAGAAGGTGGTGAGAGCAAGGAAAAGTGGTTTTTTTAATAGTCATGGGTATAGATAGGAGAAAATAATGATGTGTCTTTCACTAAGTCCTAGATATGCTTTTACCTCATGAAAGGGGAACTAATGTGCCTTAGTTTTTAAGAGATTCAAGAAGAAACTAACAACTTTGATGACTCATTTCTTCTTTGGGTAGAAGACTTAAAAAAAAATTAGAAAGCATAAACTAGTGGCGGCATCAAAGTAGTAGTTAAGAGAGAAAATCCACAATCCTTCCAAGGTTCTCATGAGTTCAACAGTGACATAGACATATTGTTGAGGATTAGGCATGAAAATCTAGTATACCTAAAAGGATATTGTGATGATAACACAAAAATGAGTCTTGTTTATGATTATACTCCCAATGAAATACTAGAAAAAACATATCCATGGGAAGGACCATGAAATAATGATTTTGTTAGAAAGTAGAGGCTAGAGATATGCATTGGTGCTGCATAGGGCCATGACTATCTTCCCTCTGGGAACCTCCAAATGGTCATACACCATAATGTGGAGAGTACTGGTATTCTTTTGGATGAAGACTTAGTGTTGAAGTTTCATATTTTCCACTTTCTAAAATAGTAGACACAATTCATTGGAGCAAGGTAACCACTATGGCTAAGGTGATCTATAGATATGTTGATCTTTATGGATTCTACATGTTGGATCTTACAAATAAATTTAATGTCTACTTCTTTGGGGAGGTGTTGTACGAGGTGTCACGTGTTAATCTTACTATTATGTCTACCTAATTGGGGAACAAAATGAATCTATATGACTATGATCTAGAGGTGGTGCTTTGGAGAAAATGATAGACCCATTTAATAGTTGAAATAAACTCACATTCTCTTTAGATATTTGTAGATGTGGAGGGAAAACTATTTGGTTGATAAAAGAAGATAAGGATGGCATAAATGTTTTTTTTATATTAATTAGCAACAAAACAAGGGTGTTGACCTTTATAGAACCACATCTCAACGGCATAAAGACCAATGACAAAATAATAGTAAAAGTGCATTTAAAACTATTTAAGAACCACCAAAAAAAAACTACAAACATAGTGGTCAAATAACCCACATACAACCATTTGAAAATCCTATTACAAATAATAACTATAATAAAAAATGTTCCTATTCCTAATCTAAATAACACCTATAATGTAACTAGTATTAAAAATGTTCATTGTGGACGTAAAGTCAAAATCAAAAGACTAGCATAGAAGTAAAATGTTTTTGAAAATCTGATAGGGGAACAAGGTGATTAGAGTAATCATCTAGAAACTAAGATTTATGGTGGGACTTAATATTATAGAACAAATAATAAAATACACAGATCCATTCATCCATATGGAGCTTGATTAAGTCCTTGTAGTTGTCATCTTCCTTTTTACCACCACCCAAGATCTTTTTTTACAACAAGCACATAGAAGTATCAGAACTATGTATAACTTAGAGATTGGATGTATAAATACTCCCCATTTCCTATTCCACTTTCACCAGTTTTGTTTTTAGGTCACACACTCACTCTTTAGATTAGCTAGATCCATAGTAGTGTTCTAGCAGCTAGCATAGGCCAGGTTAGGATTGGTAGGATTGGTATTTGATTCTGTAGGCAACATGTGTGTAGTGAGGTTGATGGGTTCCTCCTTCACACTATCTAACATATGGGTGGAGCTATTAGCTTTAATTTTATTTCCCCCTTGTTTAGTGTTTTCCTCCTTTGAATCATAATCCACAAGTAGTTTTTCCCCTTCTCTTTGTTTTATCCTGGTAGCCAATCTAGTAGGCCTATTAGGGTTATGGTGTTCCTCATCAACATCATTGTCCTCCTAACTTGTCACTTATTGAATAGAAATTTTATCTTTTTCTTTTGAGGGGTGAGAGTTTTTCCTTTTCTCAAGTAGTAGTGGTTAACTTGGACACTTTACCTTTTACTCCACACATATTAAGGAAGGGGGCCTCCAAATTCAATGTTTCAGGTGTACTAGGCACAAAAGAACTTCTAAGGGTGCTTGGGTGATAGATAAGTTTCTTTTTGTTGGGCCCTAGATTGTCAATAATGTTATTAGGTAGGGGGGACTATGAAATGTTGGCCTCATAAATACTAATAGGTTTAGGGGGAAAAAGGACATAATGGAAAATGTAATGTCTAAAGATAATACTAATGCAGTCAAGCCTAGTGGATCCAATCAAGGACTCACCAACCTTGCAACCAAACCAAGATGCAGTGAAAATAGACAATAATAATAATAGATCTAAAACAAAACATAAATCTTTATTCATCAAGTCATTGATTTCATGCAATGTGCCAGGCTGTAAGGCCTTCTCGGTTACGACCAGATACGAAGAAAATAATAGTCTACAAGATCTCATAGGATCCAATTCTTCTCCACAACATCAACATTTAGCTAGCCCAGGTCTGCAACAGGAAACACACTGGTAGCACCCAGGAAAGATCTAAACTTGTACTCAAACTTCCAAGCAATCTTCTTGCTCCTAGGCTTGTATGCTACTGACCTTCCTTCCAAAAACTTGATCCCTAAACAACTACCCAAGCATCCTATAAATACTGATTCACATCCACAAGTCAGATGATGAAACAATTAACCCTTACAAATAAATATTAAATGTCAAAACATCAGTCGGCTCTCACATAGCCTTACAAAAATAAATAAACTCTCAAAGATGGCCCCAATGATCATTAGATCTACATAGAAGAATGTAACACGCCAGATCTAGGTCCCCACATGTCCAACGGTTAATCTATAACTCAAGGAGCATGACCCAAATCAATGAAACTAGTTGGCCAAGCCGAACCAACAAAATAATCGAGTCGGTAAGCAAGAACACTGAGCGACAAAGGAAATAATCGAGAACTAGTCGACCAACCATGCCAAGCATGACCGAGCAACATAGTTATCATGGAGTGCCAGTGAATCGACACCTTCAGTCACCGAGCACCCTAGTAACCACATAAATCAAGCAACCAATCTCCCAAACCGAGCAAGAACTCCACCAAACCAAGATCAAAATGAACAATCTACCTTCAAAGAAAAACATATTTTTGGTTGATACAAGATTGCCAAGAATCCTAGGATGCTTGTGCATCAAACACCCTAGGTAAGAAATATATTTTCATAAGGAAATCAGGAACATCTCAAGGGAATCAGAACATGTATGCCAAATCTATTCTTCACCCATATCTCCTCTTGTCCTTCATCCCAAGTAGTCTTCACTTTATTCACTATCTCATGCAGAAAATCCTTCTGCTTTCCACTTTGTTTATCCTTTTAGTTGGCAATTGATAGCAACCGACTCGAACCACTACCGATCACATTAGTGTCTCGGTGAGGTTCATCCATTCCAGACTCCTCAACCAACTCAGTATCATCTGCATCTCTTTGTGTCAAAAATGTCACCATCTACTGTACCATCTCTTCCAGCAAGACCGTCTGTTTCTTAATCTCAACAAATTCTTTAGAGATATCATTCTCTTTCTCCTTCAAACTAGACTTTGTAGGAATAGGTTCATCAACCTTGTGCTCCTGAGGTTTTTCATAAGGACAACACCTAATAACTCCACATCCCTTAACCCCTGTATCCTATAAAGGTATCGGGTTATGCCGAGCTCCTTCATGCCTAACCACATAAGTATTAGCACGACCATCAAACAAAACAATCCTGTCAAAATGCCAAGGTCTACCAAGCAACAGATGACAAGCATCCATAGGCAATATATAAAACAATATCTCATCATGGTAAGATCCAACCTGAAACTTAACCAAGCATTTTTCTTCAACTCTAACCTTAGAAACATCTTGTATCCAAATAATCTGATAAGGATTAGGATGTTTCCTTCTTTCCAAATTCAATTTACTAACCATTTCATCTGAAACAAAGTTCTCAAAACTACCACCATCAACTATGACATTACATACCTTATCCTTGCACTTACATTTGGTTCTAAACAAATTTATCCTTTGCACCAGTTGATGAACACATGTAGCTAATCTCCTAGTGATAAGTATCTCACCATTTTGTGCAACATTCACAATATCTTCTTCAACATTCAGTGCAACCCTTTTCTTAGGACACTGCCAACTTCTATGACCAGCTTCACCATAATTATAACAAGTGCCGGTGAACTCATTCTTCCACCTTCTTCTCTATCTAGTATTCTTAGTAACTTGACCACTACTAGATCCCACATCAGTCTTAGGATTCTCTGTCACATTACTCTTAGCAACTATCTCACCAGTTTTATGACCTCAGTTCCTATTGTTTTTTTTTCCTTCATACTTCTTATTCAGCTTCTCTTCAATCTTCAATGACATCTGATAAGAATCACCGATTGTTGTCATCCACACAGTAAGTAACTCTCCTTGAATACTAGGTCTTAAACCATAGACATACCTAGCAACCTTTTCTTTAGCAGCTTCAGAATGACTAGTCCTAATCAGGATTCTATAAAACTCCTCGGTATACTCCTATACTGATTTGTTAATCTGCTTCAAAGCTTGCATCTTCTTAAACATGTCCAATTCATAATCCACTAGAAATAATTGCCTCTTCAACTTGTCCACCATTTGGCTCCACTTAGTGATATTTTCCTTTCCTCTTCTACCTCTTTCCAACTTAACTTCTCTCCACAAAATATTTGCATGACCCTTCAACTTAGTCTTTGCAAATCTAACCATATTAGGATCTTCTATTTCTTCATACTCAAAGTACTCATCAATCTCATTAATCCAATCAATCAACTCTTTTGGCCTAAGGCTTCCAGAAAATGTAGAAACTTCAATCTTAGGTCGTTTCCCAATCTTAGACATAGCTTTCAGAATTCGGTTCTCCTCAGGATCTCTAGCTTCTTCAACAACTTCTTCAAAATGATCTTCCTCAAATTCATCATCACTATCCTCCATCAAGGTAGGCTTCTTCTTTCTCAATTCTTCTTGCAGATCTTGTACTTGTTTCTACAAAGCCCTAAAATCATCAATACTGAATTCTCCAATAGCTTCCTCTTCTTTAGAGATCTCACAATTTCTCCACGGAGGCATCTTCAAATCAAGATCTAGACACGAACACACAATATCCACTCAGCTTCAATAGGAATAGACTTTGCTCAAGCAGGAATAAACTTCACTTTGATACCACCTGACACAGTCAAAGCTGGTGGATCCAATCAAGGACTGACCGAACTTGCAGCCAAACCAATATGTAGTGGAAATACACAATAACAATAATAAATCTGAAACAAAATAGAAATATTTATTCATCAAGTCACTGTTACATGCAATGTGTCAGGCTGTAAGGCCTTCCCAGTTACTACCAGATACAAAGAAAATAATAGTCTACAAGATCTCCCAGGATCCAATTCTTGTCCACAACATCAACATTCAGCTAGCCCAGGTCTGCAACAGGAAACACACTAGTAGGCACCCAAGAAAGATCTAAACTTGTACTCAAACTTCCAAGCAATCTTCCTACTCCTAAGCTCATAGGATACTAACCTTCCTTCCAACAACCTGATCCCTAAACAACTACCCAAGCATCCTATAAATACTAATTCCCAGCCACAAGTTGGATGATGAAACAATTAACCCTTTCAAAAAAAATTAAATGCCAAAACATCAGTCGGCTCTCACATAGCCTTACAAAAATAAATAAACTCTCAAAGATGGTCCCAACATTCATTAGATTCACATAGAAGAATGCAACATGCCATATCTAGGTCCCCACACATCCAACGGTCAATCCATAACTCGAGGAGTGCGACCCAAATCAATGGAACTAGTCGGCCAAGCTGATCCAATAAAACAATCCAGTTAGTAAGCAAGAACACTAAGCAACAGAGGAAATAACTGAGCACGAGTTGATTGACCATGCCAAGCATAATCAAGAAACATAGTTATCGCTGAGCACTAGTGAACCGACACCTTCAGTCACTGAGCATTCTTCAGAGACCGAGCACCCTGGTAACAACATAAACTAAGAAACCAGTCTCCCAAACCAAGCAAGAACTCCACCAAACCAAGATCAAAACCAACAATCTACCTTCAAAGACAAACATATATTTGATTGATACAAGATTTCCAAGAATCCTAGGATGCTCTTGCATCAAATACCTTGGTGTAAAGGGATGGGTTTCTTTCCCTGGTATCTAGCACTCTACTTTAAATCCAAAACCAAGCTTTCAAGAGAATTAAGAAAGAAGAGAAAACAAACACAATTTGATTATTTTGAAATAGTTAAGGAGGGGCATGCGGTTGTATTGATAAAATTTAAAAGACCCTCAAGAATAAAATTCTTTGTGATCATGAGACAAACCTAAGCCCATGATGGTGGCAATTGCTCCCTTTTGTAACCCCCAGTCATCTTGACCAGAGCCTCACCTCCTTTGTAAAACTTATTTAGGTTATCATTGTTCACTGCCTAATTGCTCTTCTTCCATTTCCTATTGTTACATGATAATTCAATAGCCTTAGTAATTACCTTCACATTAATTTCAAAGGAGATGCCCCCAACAATGACTCTGGTATCTTCCCATGAACTAGTACAAACTGAGCAGATAAGCCCTCATTGTTCACCCTTTACTAGATTCAATATAAGAAGATACCCATCCCTCCCTATAAATATGCCAAAGTGGGGTCATTTTCAAAATCATGTGGCTTACCAAGCTCAATGTAGACATGGTCCCTACACATCCCTATTTAATAAAGAAGATAACTAGGATGACTCACTATATAGAATAATTTGCAACCCTTAATATAGTTAGGAAAACTTTCCATTAAAATATAACATTTTAAAGGAAAGATAAAAACCTACCTATCTAGTTTTTTGTCATCATTAACCTATTCGCCCTCCCCCCCCCCAAAAAAAAAAAAGAAAAAAGAAAAAAAAAACCCCAAGAAAAATAGAAGAATTGTCTCATGTGGGCTATAGTTTGCCGCAAGTGAAGCTCTTTTTATTGAAAAGTTCAAGGAATGTAATAATAAATGCATAAGCGAGTAGCTATGTTTATAACATAATGTCATCACATCATACTAGGGTCCACCGTCAAGTTCTCATAATTTCCATAATTGACAAAGGGCCACCTAGGTAGCCTTAAGCATCCTAGGGGAATTAGCAAGAAAAATTTAATAAGGAAAATCTACATCCCTAGATCATAATGCCACCTCATTAATCTCATATTCAAAATTTAAAATACTATTTTTATTTAAAATCTATTGCTCTATATAAAAATGGTAAGGGATATGCCCATTCAAGACCTAGTACCATGAAGTACACAAAAGGAATCACCACAACCACACAAGATTGTCACTCCCCATTTCTACTTTCAGTTGGGTTTTCTCTCCTTAGGAGATTTTGGATATTATCTAAGATAGAAAATAGTCTTCTTTAGCACCTAAGTCCTTCTAGGTTATAACCAACTATAGCTAATGAGTCTATTAACATATTGCCTTTCTTGTAGACATGGTTCATTTCAAATGAGTCAAACCCCATAAGAAATATTTGTATCTCTCTTAGAATTTGATCAATTGACCAATTAATCTGAGATAGACCTTTAAAAAATTTAGTAATGAGTTTTTAATCTCATTCAATATAAATAGCCTTATCCTTAATTGGAATCACTATCTTGAGACCCCCAAAAAGAATCATTCCTTTAGCTTTCTTGTTCATATAATTTTTCAAGTTACCATTGAAGGCCACAAAAACACCCTGACTCCAATTTTCCATTCCATTAAATTTAAGCTTAAACTAATATAGTTTAGGAAGGGAGGGGGGTTCACTTGGTATTTCTCCTCTTTAATCTCTTTGAGTTATCAAAGTTCGGATATATTTTTGCATGATCCTAGTTTTTGGTAATTTGGTTATCAAGAGGAGTTGTGGTGGGGGGGGGGGGCGACAAGGCCATATTCTTATAGCTAAAGTCTCTATAAGCATCTTGTGGAAAATCATAAAAAAATCATCAGTTGAGCACTCAATGAGCTACAAAAAAATATGTGATTTATCTCTTTCTAAATAACCCAAATCAAGTGTAAGGTATTTTCTTACAAAGCTATTTGATAAGTGGGTTAGAGATTCCCCTCCATTTTTAACCTAGATGTTGAACCTCACCATTCGGAACCTAGTCAATATTAAGTAAGTACAAAACCTTATTCCAAATATTATGCATGAATGGATAGTGCATGATGTTAGGCCTAAAAGGAGGCAATCACAACTAATAGGGGGGAGTTGAATTAGTTGTGTACCAATAATTAAAATTAAATCCACTTAAACCAATTGATGATATAAAATATAAAAATGAACCAAGATAGTTCAAAGAACACCAAATTTGTTCTTGAGGAAACTCTATTAAGGGAAAAACCTTGGTGGCAATGATACCCACTAAACATATGTACTCTATTAAAAATATTGGCCAGTTAAGAGAAAATTAAACTAATAAAAAGGGAATGCACATGCGTTCATGGGCCCACTTCCTAGATCTCACTGATCACAATACAATGATACGGCTCTCAAACAAGTTCATTGATCAGACTCTGATTACAATTCATAGGAGTGGATAAACTATCTAGAATAAGTGAACTCACATGCAACATTTTCTATCCCAATATAGTCCCAATGAAGTACAATCTCTACCTCAAATGAAAAATACAAATACCAAAATATCTCTTTACATTCTTGCACCTCACATACCTCTCACAATTACAAAATGATATCTCATTTATACCGATTGTACAAAGATTAAACATCGACTAGGTCTACATTGATAGATCTTATGTTGATTGTGTTGTTTCTTATGGTGTAGCTAAGACTCCTCAATCAATGTAAACTATCAATGTAGACCTAGTCGATGTTTAATCTTTGTACAATCGGTATAAATGAGATATCATTTTGTAATTGTGAGAGGTATGTGAGGTGCAAGAATGTAAAGAGATATTTTGGTATTTGTATTTTTCATTTGAGGTAGAGATTGTACTTCATTGGGACTATATTGGGATAGAAAATGTTGCATGTGAGTTCACTTATTCTAGATAGTTTATCCACTCCTATGAATTGTAATCAGAGTCTGATCAATGAACTTGTTTGAGAGCCGTATCATTGTATTGTGATCAGTGAGATCTAGGAAGTGGGCCCATGAACGCATGTGCATTCCCTTTTTATTAGTTTAATTTTCTCTTAACTGGCCAATACTTTTAATAGAGTACATATGTTTAGTGGGTATCATTGCCACCAAGGTTTTTCCCTTAATAGAGTTTCCTCAAGAACAAATTTGGTGTTCTTTGAACTATCTTGGTTCATTTTTATATTTTATATCATCAATTGGTTTAAGTGGATTTAATTTTAATTATTGGTACACAACTAATTCAACTCCCCCCTATTAGTTGTGATTGCCTCCTTTTAGGCCTAACATCATGCACTATCCATTCATGCATAATATTTGGAATAAGGTTTTGTACTTACTTAATATTGACTAGGTTCCGAATGGTGAGGTTCAACATCTAGGTTAAAAATGGAGGGGAATCTCTAACCCACTTATCAAATAGCTTTGTAAGAAAATACCTTACACTTGATTTGGGTTATTTAGAAAGAGATAAATCACATATTTTTTTGTAGCTCATTGAGTGCTCAACTGATGATTTTTTTATGATTTTCCACAAGATTCTTATAGAGACTTTAGCTATAAGAATATGGCCTTGTCGCCCCCCCCCCACCACAACTCCTCTTGATAACCAAATTACCAAAAACTAGGATCATGCAAAAATATATCCGAACTTTGATAACTCAAAGAGATTAAAGAGGAGAAATACCAAGTGAACCCCCCTCCCTTCCTAAACTATATTAGTTTAAGCTTAAATTTAATGGAATGGAAAATTGGAGTCAGGGTGTTTTTGTGGCCTTCAATGGTAACTTGAAAAATTATATGAACAAGAAAGCTAAAGGAATGATTCTTTTTGGGGGTCTCAAGATAGTGATTCCAATTAAGGATAAGGCTATTTATATTGAATGAGATTAAAAACTCATTACTAAATTTTTTAAAGGTCTATCTCAGATTAATTGGTCAATTGATCAAATTCTAAGAGAGATACAAATATTTCTTATGGGGTTTGACTCATTTGAAATGAACCATGTCTACAAGAAAGGCAATATGTTAATAGACTCATTAGCTATAGTTGGTTATAACCTAGAAGGACTTAGGTGCTAAAGAAGACTATTTTCTATCTTAGATAATATCCAAAATCTCCTAAGGAGAGAAAACCCAACTGAAAGTAGAAATGGGGAGTGACAATCTTGTGTGGTTGTGGTGATTCCTTTTGTGTACTTCATGGTACTAGGTCTTGAATGGGCATATCCCTTACCATTTTTATATAGAGCAAGAGATTTTAAATAAAAATAGTATTTTAAATTTTGAATATGAGATTAATGAGGTGGCATTATGATCTAGGGATGTAGATTTTCCTTATTAAATTTTTCTTGCTAATTCCCCTAGGATGCTTAAGGCTACCTAGGTGGCCCTTTGTCAATTATGGAAATTATGAGAACTTGACGGTGGACCCTAGTATGATGTGATGACATTATGTTTTAAACATAGCTACTCGCTTATGCATTTATTATTACATTCCTTGAGCTTTTCAATAAAAAGAGCTTCACTTGCGGCAAACTATAGCCCACATGAGACAATTCTTCTATTTTTCTTGGGGTTTTTTTTTTCTTTTTTCTTTTTTTTTTTTGGGGGGGGGGGAGGGCGAATAGGTTAATGATGACAAAAAACTAGATAGGTAGGTTTTTATCTTTCCTTTAAAATGTTATATTTTAATGGAAAGTTTTCCTAACTATATTAAGGGTTGCAAATTATTCTATATAGTGAGTCATCCTAGTTATCTTCTTTATTAAATAGGGATGTGTAGGGACCATGTCTACATTGAGCTTGGTAAGCCACATGATTTTGAAAATGACCCCACTTTGGCATATTTATAGGGAGGGATGGGTATCTTCTTATATTGAATCTAGTAAAGGGTGAACAATGAGGGCTTATCTGCTCAGTTTGTACTAGTTCATGGGAAGATACCAGAGTCATTGTTGGGGGCATCTCCTTTGAAATTAATGTGAAGGTAATTACTAAGGCTATTGAATTATCATGTAACAATAGGAAATGGAAGAAGAGCAATTAGGCAGTGAACAATGATAACCTAAATAAGTTTTACAAAGGAGGTGAGGCTCTGGTCAAGATGACTGGGGGTTACAAAAGGGAGCAATTGCCACCATCATGGGCTTAGGTTTGTCTCATGATCACAAAGAATTTTATTCTTGAGGGTCTTTTAAATTTTATCAATACAACCGCATGCCCCTCCTTAACTATTTCAAAATAATCAAATTGTGTTTGTTTTCTCTTCTTTCTTAATTCTCTTGAAAGCTTGGTTTTGGATTTAAAGTAGAGTGCTAGATACCAGGGAAAGAAACCCATCCCTTTACACCAAGGTATTTGATGCAAGAGCATCCTAGGATTCTTGGAAATCTTGTATCAATCAAATATATGTTTGTCTTTGAAGGTAGATTGTTGGTTTTGATCTTGGTTTGGTGGAGTTCTTGCTTGGTTTGGGAGACTGGTTTCTTAGTTTATGTTGTTACCAGGGTGCTCGGTCTCTGAAGAATGCTCAGTGACTGAAGGTGTCGGTTCACTAGTGCTCAGCGATAACTATGTTTCTTGATTATGCTTGGCATGGTCAATCAACTCGTGCTTAGTTATTTCCTCTGTTGCTCAGTGTTCTTGCTTACTAACTGGATTGTTTTATTGGATCAGCTTGGCCGACTAGTTCCATTGATTTGGGTCGCACTCCTCGAGTTATGGATTGACCGTTGGATGTGTGGGGACCTAGATATGGCATGTTGCATTCTTCTATGTGAATCTAATGAATGTTGGGACCATCTTTGAGAGTTTATTTATTTTTGTAAGGCTATGTGAGAGCCGACTGATGTTTTGGCATTTAATTTTTTTTGAAAGGGTTAATTGTTTCATCATCCAACTTGTGGCTGGGAATTAGTATTTATAGGATGCTTGGGTAGTTGTTTAGGGATCAGGTTGTTGGAAGGAAGGTTAGTATCCTATGAGCTTAGGAGTAGGAAGATTGCTTGGAAGTTTGAGTACAAGTTTAGATCTTTCTTGGGTGCCTACTAGTGTGTTTCCTGTTGCAAACCTGGGCTAGCTGAATGTTGATGTTGTGGACAAGAATTGGATCCTGGGAGATCTTGTAGACTATTATTTTCTTTGTATCTGGTAGTAACTGGGAAGGCCTTACAGCCTGACACATTGCATGTAACAGTGACTTGATGAATAAATATTTCTATTTTGTTTCAGATTTATTATTGTTATTGTGTATTTCCACTACATATTGGTTTGGCTGCAAGTTCGGTCAGTCCTTGATTGGATCCACCAGCTTTGACTGTGTCAGGTGGTATCAAAGTGAAGTTTATTCCTGCTTGAGCAAAGTCTATTCCTATTGAAGCTGAGTGGATATTGTGTGTTCGTGTCTAGATCTTGATTTGAAGATGCCTCCGTGGAGAAATTGTGAGATCTCTAAAGAAGAGGAAGCTATTGGAGAATTCAGTATTGATGATTTTAGGGCTTTGTAGAAACAAGTACAAGATCTGCAAGAAGAATTGAGAAAGAAGAAGCCTACCTTGATGGAGGATAGTGATGATGAATTTGAGGAAGATCATTTTGAAGAAGTTGTTGAAGAAGCTAGAGATCCTGAGGAGAACCGAATTCTGAAAGCTATGTCTAAGATTGGGAAACGACCTAAGATTGAAGTTTCTACATTTTTTGGAAGCCTTAGGCCAAAAGAGTTGATTGATTGGATTAATGAGATTGATGAGTACTTTGAGTATGAAGAAATAGAAGATCCTAATATGGTTAGATTTGCAAAGACTAAGTTGAAGGGTCATGCAAATATTTTGTGGAGAGAAGTTAAGTTGGAAAGAGGTAGAAGAGGAAAGGAAAATATCACTAAGTGGAGCCAAATGGTGGACAAGTTGAAGAGGCAATTATTTCTAGTGGATTATGAATTGGACATGTTTAAGAAGATGCAAGCTTTGAAGCAGATTAACAAATCAGTATAGGAGTATACCGAGGAGTTTTATAGAATCCTGATTAGGACTAGTCATTCTGAAGCTGCTAAAGAAAAGGTTGCTAGGTATGTCTATGGTTTAAGACCTAGTATTCAAGGAGAGTTACTTACTGTGTGGATGACAACAATCAGTGATTCTTATCAGATGGCATTGAAGATTGAAGAGAAGCTGAATAAGAAGTATGAAGGAAAAAAAAACAATAGGAACTGAGGTTATAAAACTGGTGAGATAGTTGCTAAGAGTAATGTGACAGAGAATCCTAAGACTGATGTGGGATCTAGTAGTGGTCAAGTTACTAAGAATACTAGATAGAGAAGAAGGTGGAAGAATGAGTTCACCGGCACTTGTTATAATTATGGTGAAGCTGGTCATAGAAGTTGGCAGTGTCCTAAGAAAAGGGTTGCACTGAATGTTGAAGAAGATATTGTGAATGTTGCACAAAATGGTGAGATACTTATCACTAGGAGATTAGCTACATGTGTTCATCAACTGGTGCAAAGGATAAATTTGTTTAGAACCAAATGTAAGTGCAAGGATAAGGTATGTAATGTCATAGTTGATGGTGGTAGTTTTGAGAACTTTGTTTCAGATGAAATGGTTAGTAAATTGAATTTGGAAAGAAGGAAACATCCTAATCCTTATCAGATTATTTGGATACAAGATGTTTCTAAGGTTAGAGTTGAAGAAAAATGCTTGGTTAAGTTTCAGGTTGGATCTTACCATGATGAGATATTGTTTTATATATTGCCTATGGATGCTTGTCATCTGTTGCTTGGTAGACCTTGGCATTTTGACAGGATTGTTTTGTTTGATGGTCGTGCTAATACTTATGTGGTTAGGCATGAAGGAGCTCGGCATAACCCGATACCTTTATAGGATACAGGGGTTAAGGGATGTGGAGTTATTAGGTGTTGTCCTTATGAAAAACCTCAGGAGCACAAGGTTGATGAACCTATTCCTACAAAGTCTAGTTTGAAGGAGAAAGAGAATGATATCTCTAAAGAATTTGTTGAGATTAAGAAACAGACGGTCTTGCTGGAAGAGATGGTACAGTAGATGGTGACATTTTTGACACAAAGAGATGCAGATGATACTGAGTTGGTTGAGGAGTCTGGAATGGATGAACCTCACCGAGACACTAAGTGTTGATCGGTAGTGGTTCGAGTCGGTTGCTATCAATTGCCAACTAAAAGGATAAACAAAGTGGAAAGCAGAAGGATTTTCTGCATGAGATAGTGAATAAAGTGAAGACTACTTGGGATGAAGGACAAGAGGAGATATGGGGTGAAGAATAGATTTGGCATACATGTTCTGATTCCCTTGAGATGTTCCTGATTTCCTTATGAAAATATATTTCTTACCTAGGGTGTTTGATGCACAAGCATCCTAGGATTCTTGGCAATCTTGTATCAACCAAAAATATGTTTTTCTTTGAAGGTAGATTGTTCATTTTGATCTTGGTTTGGTGGAGTTCTTGCTCGGTTTGGGAGATTGGTTGCTTGATTTATGTGGTTACTAGGGTGCTCGGTGACTGAAGGTGTCGATTCACTGGCACTCATGATAACTATGTTGCTCGGTCATGCTTGGCATGGTTGGTCGACTAGTTCTCGATTATTTCCTTTGTCGCTCAGTGTTCTTGCTTACCGACTCGATTATTTTGTTGGTTCGGCTTGGCCAACTAGTTTCATTGATTTGGGTCATGCTCCTTGAGTTATAGATTAACCGTTGGACATGTGGGGACCTAGATCTGGCGTGTTACATTCTTCTATGTAGATCTAATGATCATTGGGGCCATCTTTGAGAGTTTATTTATTTTTGTAAGGCTATGTGAGAGCCGACTGATGTTTTGACATTTAATATTTATTTGTAAGGGTTAATTGTTTCATCATCTGACTTGTGGATGTGAATCAGTATTTATAGGATGCTTGGGTAGTTGTTTAGGGATCAAGTTTTGGAAGGAAGGTCAGTAGCATACAAGCCTAGGAGCAAGAAGATTGCTTGGAAGTTTGAGTACAAGTTTAGATCTTTCTGGGTGCTACCAGTGTGTTTCCTGTTGCAGACCTGGGCTAGCTAAATGTTGATGTTGTGGAGAAGAATTGGATCCTATGAGATCTTGTAGACTATTATTTTCTTCGTATCTGGTCGTAACCGAGAAGGCCTTACAGCCTGGCACATTGCATGAAATCAATGACTTGATGAATAAAGATTTATGTTTTGTTTTAGATCTATTATTATTATTGTCTATTTTCACTGCATCTTGGTTTGGTTGCAAGGTTGGTGAGTCCTTGATTGGATCCACTAGGCTTGACTGCATTAGTATTATCTTTAGACATTACATTTTCCATTATGTCCTTTTTCCCCCTAAACCTATTAGTATTTATGAGGCCAACATTTCATAGTCCCCCCTACCTAATAACATTATTGACAATCTAGGGCCCAACAAAAAGAAACTTATCTATCACCCAGCACCCTTAGAAGTTCTTTTGTGCCTAGTACACCTGAAACATTGAATTTGGAGGCCCCCTTCCTTAATATGTGTGGAGTAAAAGGTAAAGTGTCCAAGTTAACCACTACTACTTGAGAAAAGGAAAAACTCTCACCCCTCAAAAGAAAAAGATAAAATTTCTATTCAATAAGTGACAAGTTAGGAGGACAATGATGTTGATGAGGAACACCATAACCCTAATAGGCCTACTAGATTGGCTACCAGGATAAAACAAAGAGAAGGGGGAAAAACTACTTGTGGATTATGATTCAAAGGAGGAAAACACTAAACAAGGGGGAAATAAATTAAAGCTAATAGCTCCACCCATATGTTAGATAGTGTGAAGGAGGAACCCATCAACCTCACTACACACATGTTGCCTACAGAATCAAATACCAATCCTACCAATCCTAACCTGGCCTATGCTAGCTGCTAGAACACTACTATGGATCTAGCTAATCTAAAGAGTGAGTGTGTGACCTAAAAACAAAACTGGTGAAAGTGGAATAGGAAATGGGGAGTATTTATACATCCAATCTCTAAGTTATACATAGTTCTGATACTTCTATGTGCTTGTTGTAAAAAAAGATCTTGGGTGGTGGTAAAAAGGAAGATGACAACTACAAGGACTTAATCAAGCTCCATATGGATGAATGGATCTGTGTATTTTATATTTGTTCTATAATATTAAGTCCCACCC